>VWZE01020926.1:1790-47656 GCA_013396675.1 Eubucco bourcierii | reverse complement strand
CGTAGTCCTACAGGCGCGACGGCGGCTGGGCCGGCCCGGAGTGGGGCCCACGGGGCTCTGCCCGGAGCTTCTCCCACACTTGCCTATAGGTTACCAAGCCCACGGGGAAATAAACCAGCACCACCGCGGAAGAGCTCTTAAAAATCCTCCGGCGCACAGGGAAACAAAAGGTGTGGAGTGGGTTTGAAGTGTAGCATGTTGGCCTTTGAAGTTGTATACAAACCATTGATGTGAGCCTGTGCTGGTGACAAGCCCAAACTTTGGTCAAGGAACGGAATGTTTATCCCAATGAAGTACTGTGTTGATTAAAACATGTCAATGTGAGGTGATCTTGGGAAGTTCAGGTCTTGGGGCTTGTTTTCCTCTTCGTGCCGATTGCGATCTGTGTTACTCCTCCCCCGCCCCTTTCGCACTGTGGGGTACTCTGAGGAGAAGGCAGCTGGTGCTTGTCTGTTAAGAAAATAAACTCTCACTGTAGCTGTCGTTTCACATTTAAAACTTGGCCGATGGCATTAGAAAACCAGCGTATATCTCAGCTATATCTAGTAGAAACACCAGGAAGTGGTCTGGGTGTGCAGTTCACAGAATATGAGTCTTATTTATTTTAGGCAAGATAGGGCCTCTTCTAGTGTCATGTTTGACATGTCGATTTATTTTTGCTTTTCCACAATTTGCCAGTGAAAGTGAAACGTTGGTGCAATGTAGCTATGGATATTCCTCATCCTGGGAAATGGTAACATTGCTGACAATGTAGGAACCATAGGCATTTCACTGAAGGTTCCGGTCTTTTTTATAAAAGTACTTTTATTTTTATAGTTTGGCATAAAAATGCAAGTAGGCCCATCACTTATGCATTCTAAGCCTTAGCTTTTTGGACGTTTTAATGTGCATAACTTTACAATGTAGGAAAAAGTTGGTAGTTTTGTTCAAGCTTGAGTATCTGTGTCTGTGTAAAGCCTTTTGTATACGAAGTGTCAAGCCAAGCTGCTTTTAGTTTGCCCTGTGGCTTGTTATAGCCTAGGTTACACAATTGCTTAAATGTTAGCACTTTAAATATTCTATTATTCTGGTGGAAGGCTAAATGTACACAAATACATTATTATCTTTACAGAAATCTGTTGCTGTGATTGGATCCTAGCTCCTTAAAATCAACTTTTTAAGTTAAATTTTCCTCTTTGCCCAAATTGATCAGCATTGTCTATGGCTGAAAAGATTTTATTCTTACTAAACTTCCCCTCTCCCCCTGCTCCTTTTTTTTTTTTTCAGACTGAAGACGGTATAACATCAGAACCAAGGATTAAAAAACTGGAACCAGTACTTTTGCCTGGTAAGTGTAAATCAGGAACAGATAGCTCAACAAGGATGTTTAAGCATTTTGTTTATTACAGTTGGTAAAATGTAAATTGTTCTGCTTGGTTTACCACCATTATTGATTTCTTTGGCCTTTAACCGTATGCAGAACTCTACCATAGTGTCTATGGTAGTCTTTATTTTAAAGGAAAATAATGACAGAATTTCCAGTCTGTAGGGTCTGATTTCTGCATTAGAAAACGTCTAATGTCATCTTTGTTCATTTGTTCTTACTGAATATGCAACTGCTACGTAATTTTGGCATTTGCAAGTGTCTTTAAACCTCTGCAGGATCATCTTTTCAGTGCATGGTGGAGAAAACTAATATTTTTATTGTTGTTCATAATTACATATTTATAAAACTGTAAGACATTTGTGACTTTTGTATTTTAAATAAGAAGTAATCTTTGGTAAACTGCACTTTTATTAAAGAGGATTTCTACAAGCCTTTTTTCAGATACCAAAGGCAGTCAACTATTCCCAAGATTACTTTTATTGCGAAGTGTACATTACATTAATAAACCTGACTTGCCATTTCTAAGAGTAATTTTGAATTTAAAACAATATATACTGCATTATTTTGGTAGCATTGAGATTATTTCTTAATAGAAATGAATTTGTGCACGTGAAATAATGTAGAAAGCTATTGTTGTCATGTCTTAAGTTGCTAAAAGAGGTTAGCATTCAAAGTGATCAACAGAATAAACAAGTTATTCTTAAATTATTTCTGTCACTGCTTCATATAGGACTGTTGCTAATTAAGCAGTACTAATTGTTGTCTGATAAAGTCCGTTGAGGTACCTTAATCTTAAGTGGCTGAAATACTGTGAAAGAGGTTCAACTGAAAGAGCAAATAACACTCATGAAGGAAAATAATACAGACCTTTCTTGAGGCATAGATACCTTAAAATACATTGCTCAGGTTGTTCATTATTCAAAGTACAGTTATTTTTGTCCTTGCAAAAGTTCTACTTACCACTTGGCGTCTTATTGGTGGTGCTGCAGTTGATACTCGTCCAACATCTTTGACTCAGAAGGAAGTGACTGCATGTTCTTCTCTGAGACATTCCACAGAAAATCCAAGGCAGTAGCAGGTTGCTTTCTCAAAATGTAACACATCTTGCTCTTGTCCTGACTGTGGAACAAGCGCGTGAACAGGTAGAGGAAACAACTCCCATGAGTCACTTTTAGCAGCATGGTTCATTATTTGTGAAAGTCTGAGGGACACTTAAAATGGTGCTGACTGGGTTTGTTTTTCTCAACCGGCTTATAATTATCCCATGTTTGCATCATTTCCCTTGTCTGCATTATCTTTGAAATCAGCATTTGATAGCTTTTGGGACAGTTGCAGTAAACTGCCTCAGGTTATTCAGAAACCAACTGAAAGACTATGACTTGCCACAGAATTAACATTTCCATCTTTGTATCGTTCTAAGATGTTACTTGGAATTATGTTGTAATAAAATTCACTGCTCTGTACAGCCACAGAGCATCTCTGACAATGTCTTTTCATTTTTGTGAGCTTTGGTCTGTATGGGGTAAGAAGTTACATGTGACATATTTTAAATGATTTAAATGCAACCGTTGCTGTTTGAAGTTAAGCACTGGTCTAGATACAATTTTTTTCCTGTCATCAAATGGTGCAGTAGAATACTGTATAAACAAGTACACATTGTACTGCTGGATAGACTGGCTTTTGGATTTGTCATAACCAAGTGTTTGGCCAAATTCCAACTCATTTAATTATATGAAGGCTGACTTGTACTCCCTTACAAGTACAGTTTGAGTATAGTATTCCTAATATCCTAGCCTTAATAGTTATTAAGGAACAGAATTAAACAAGAATGGTAGAATACTTGTTGTGTGTCTTTATTCTTTGGGAATTAAAATTGTATTAGCACAAGCAGTTACTGCCTTTAGTGACCTTGGAACACTACAAATATTTGTGTTAAGCTTTTGATTCCTAAACCAGTCACTTTGAGGAGTAGCTTACTGAAAACAGAAATTCCAGAGTAGCTAAATACCCTGCTGTCTAACTTGTATTTCTGTGCAGTGGATGTTAGAAGAGGGAGTCCCAGACATGGAAATAATACGAATCAGGTTACAAACTGAAGAGGTGTTTATTTTAAATTTTTTTTTTTTTTAAAATGCAGTTTACATTGGAATAACTTTTAACCTGTAGAGTATATTTTTTTAAAGTTTCCTTTGGGCACATCTTCAGCTTTTGGAACAAACTCTGTATATTTTCAAAGTGCCCTGAGGTGGATGATGTGTTAGGCCAAGCAACAAACATCATTTAAAGCAAGTAAAAACCTTGATAAGTGGCAACACTCATACTGTGGTGTGGAAAAGCAAATAATTTTCTAGAATTTGGTATCATTTAATTTCAAAATACATGAGAGAGATTTTAGATGGAGTTAAAATTTCTTCTTTCTTAAGTTCTGTTCTCTAGTGTAGCTCTCTGATGAGGCTGGTGGAAGAGTTGGCCTGTGTAGCAGTTTCACTTTTTTCCTTTTGTTTGCATAGCTTGTTTTATAAGTACATCAAAGAGAGAAAATAGCAGGTAGTCTACCTGACAGTCTGTTGCAGTGCCTTGCCTGGCTAGTAGGAAGTTAGCTTTTGTACTTCAGGGCAGAATGAAGTTAAAAGTTGTTAAACTTGAGGGTGTGTTTTACTGCGGTGATGAATTGTAGTCTGTTTTCCACAAGGTCTGTGATATTTTTGAGACGCTAACTTAAGCATTCTGAAAAAACTGTACTCCCTACATCACTGGAATGTCATGTTTTCATGATTTGGATGGCAGAGACGTGTGCAGAGAGGGACAACATGAACAGATAACAAACCAGTCTAGTGTCTCCAGGAAGCAGTGCTGCACTTGTGGTCCTCACTGTTCCTCATACAGGATATTCTGCAGGAGGTTATGTAGCAAATGGAACAGCTGATTAAGTTTTTAATTTTTTGTTTTTCAAAGTTTATACAATAGAATTATAGAAAAATACTAAATTAGATTTATATTTTTTTAAAATCCTTAAGACTTGGATCATGTTAATTGAATATTGTTGGTGAGGTGCAGTTATTCAGTGTCTTATGTCTAAATCATATTTCGTGGTCAGATAGTAGAAGCCAGCCTCAGTGCCATCACTGGTGTGTGATCACACCTTTGTTGGTTTCGTAACGAGGTTTTAAGTGTGGCTGGACTGGGTCAGATGTCTTCTCTTTCTGGTGGTGGCTGCCAGCAGGCGTGTAGGAAGGCGAAAAAGCAGGACAAACAACACTCCCAGCTGCTTGCTCTGTCTCCCTACTACTTCATTCAGTCTATGGCATGGGGACTTTCTTCTTAGAGTAAGATAATGGGGAGATCCAAGTGAAGACTTACAGAACATTGTAGAGACACAGCTGTCATTTAATTTCTCTTGATGAATTTTTCTTACATGATTTTATCTGATTGCTTTCTATAGCCACATAAACTTGTCACCCTCAGGTTTATCTGATAGGAAATTCAGGAATTTAATTATATACCATTATAGACTACCTTTATTTGTCTGTTCTGGAATTACCACCTTCTAGTTTACTTGGATAAATCCTAGCTCTTTTATGCCACAGCAGACATCAAGCTGTATTTCCCCCATTCCATGCAATTTGTAATTTTCAGACTCTGTCATATGTCCCCTGTGCTTCCCTCTAGATGTGTTTTTGTTGAGGTGGAATTGCATATCAAGATTTTTGCTACTGGATGTGTTTGACTGTTGTCTAATAATGTCAGTCTAATTGGCTTTGCCACCTAGGTTTTGGTTTCAGTTTACTTTTTTTAATATGTGTGCCCTTAGATAGGCATCTGACAGTAGAAGTTTAACAGTGAGAGGTTTTTCAAGCTGTATCATGGGACATTTTAATGTTTTAGAAGTGTCTGATTGCTTTGCAAGTTAGTTTCCCAGGTCTTTTTCTATTTTTTTTCCCCCCTCCTGCTTTCTGCAAACCTTCAGTACATTAAGTCATATGTTCCAAAGCAGCTGCAACAGATCTTACGATAGAAGGAAAGAATACTTTTTGGCGAGGCACTCTTGTGTGTTACTACTGCAGGTAACGTTCACTTCTAACTGCTTTCAGTCTCTGCATGTGTTTCTTGGCACTTCCATTTGTTTTGTGGTGTCCAGAGCTGGAGAACAGAGATCGTGGTGTTACAGTGTGAGTGTATGATGCCAGTGCTGTGACATCATTAGTATGGACCAAATTAGAGAGATTAATGTGTAACACTAGAGATTTGTCAGGCCTGTCTTGCGTAATAGGAATCATTTTGGTTTAACAGCTCAGTTTCACTTTTGGGATTGGTTAATTGTTTGGTATTGGTAGTAATGGTGATGGAGCCAGTGCATTCCTTCAGGTCTAATGTAGGAATGAGTTGTTGATACTCAAATAGATATTGCTTGGTGTGTTAAGGATGTTCCTATGTTGATGGTGAGTAATGATAGCCTATTATATGCTGATAATAACTGAATAGAACTTGCATGAGGTCAGTTTCTGTTTGTTTCCAAAGCATATTCAGCTGTTGATTCTTATTTCCAGTGCTGTGGAAATAAGAATCAGTTACTTGAGTAGCTGATTAAGACATCGTATTGCAGGGTTAGGGGGTTTTCCCTGCATGAAGTTTCTTAATTGAAATTGAAGTATTTTTGTAATGGTTTATTTGGTTTAAAAGTTAATGTGTGGTATTAGGTAAGTAGGTAAAATAGCATTGTAATTTCAACTTGTTTTCAGGAATTGGTGTCATACAAGCGCATGAAATTGTCTTCAGCAACACAGAAAAAAAACAGATTAGAAATGCAGAGTTGCAGTTTAGAAAGTAATATAATCCCTTAATGCTTTTCTAAAGTAGATTTTTTTCTTCTTTTTCTTTTTTCCGAGAAGCTTACTGAAAACTATTTAAATAAATTATGAGAGTTTCAAATTCTAGATTTGAATTTGGACACAGTAACTCTCTGTAAATGAATCCTTTAGACAGTAAAAAGTTGAAAAGTGAACTATGCATTTGATTTATATTTAGAATAAATGAGGCCTCACTTACAGTAAGTATATGGTAAATACTCTTTTCTATTATAGCTTTTTTGTTTGTTTGACTCAAAGTGAATTTTCAGGCACGCTTTGGGTTCAGTTAACTACTTGTTTTGTTTCTGGTTTTGCTTTAAGGATTGGCATGCTGTAAGCACTATCAAGGCAGGCTGCATCTAGAATTTAGGTTTCAGATGCAGTCTTACATGTGGATTCTCCCAGATGGTGTCAGTTTTTTTCTGCTTGCTTTGTTTTGAATACATAGAGGGCATTTCTTAAAATTTCAGACTGATAAGGTATTTGTTGTATTTATACATATCTGCAAAGATGCTTTCTTATTTGACTAACTGTAGGGCAATATGGAGATCATTCTTTAAAGGTAGACTGCTTTTGAAACAAAATATTTTAATGTTTCTGCAAAACAGTTCCAAAGTAATTGGTTTCTGCCCACACCATTCCACATATTTTTAATGCCACCAGTCATTAAAGTTCAGGAAGGGGATAAAATGTTAGTGTAGGTTCTGAATCGTCAGTTGAGCAGTGAAGTGAGTCTTCACTGAACTAATATCTACAGAACATGCATTTATTAAAACAAACATGGGTAATTTAAGATAGACCCAGTAACAGATTGCAAGTTGAGAACAGCATCTGTAGCTTGTATAGGTGACCTATGATAACAGACTGAAACCCACAATCCTCTCAAATTGTTACTGATTATATTTTTTAGGCAAAGTTAGGCTTTGGGAATCTGTAGTTCATCTATCTACACTAAAATTAAGCAAAAATCAGAACACTCTCCCTCCTCACTGGTTTGTCTTCTGTTCACTTTAAGGAACTCTGACCAAATCATTGCTAGCACCTTTTTTGGAGGGGAGTTTGGTGATAATGTAGCCTAAAAAATACATACTTATGTCAAGAAGAGCTGTTTATTGTTCCGTTTTTCTCCTCACAGGTGTATGTTCCTATTAGTCACTTGGTACACATTTTTTTGTACAACAAAGTAACAAACCACATCAGAGACCTAATCAGGACAGGCAAAAAAAAAAAAAAAAAAAAAAAAAGGAAGAGAAGTACATGGCTATGAATTATTTTTATCTGGATCAGTTCTCTAGTGTGACTAAGTCTTTCACAATGGCATTACCAGCACAGGGGTTGAGGTAGGAGTGAATGTTGACTGTAGAACTGGATCAAAGCAACTCTGTAAGCATCATCAGCTTTTCAGTCTACTGCAGTACCTTGTTTTGGATCTAGTTGAAATGAGTACCTTGCTTATGATGGATGTCCCCTTCTTGCCACAGAAAATCCTGTTGGTTGGCCACTCTGTGTTCTCGTGTCCTTCACTGCATTTCTGGGGAAAGTTTTTTGGGGCATCCCATGCTAATTCAGGCAAGCAGTTATTACTTCAGATCCCTCCTGTGGTCAGTCTCTTTTGCAAGGTTCATAATGATTAGCTGTTATGGGGCAAATACTGATTTTTTTGTCTTTTTATTGTGCATGGGAAAATAGTAATTGGTTTTTGAAGGTGTCTACCAGGAAGACCTTTTATTGCTAGTTTTCAGTGAACATTTCTAACATTCAGATAAACTCTTGTCATGCTTTTTCACTTCTTCCATTTTTTAGCACATTAATGATACTGTAGAATATTCATGTATGATATTTTAATAACATTTTTCTAATCAGATTGACAAAGCAAACTCTACTGCAAACTCTTACTTTGGGTAGTTCTTGGCGGTGTTTTTTGGTTGTGGATTTTTTTTTTTTGTTTTGGAGGTTTGTTTTTTTGACTGTTTTGTTGTTGTTGTTGCAAGGGAGTTTTGTTATTGTTTTGGGTTTTTTCCTCCATTCTGCAGATGTGCAAAAGATCAAGTGTAGTCTATTTTCTGGCTAATTGTGAAAGTATTGGAAAATAAGGAAGGGGCTGAGGGGAAGATGGGTGATACCTACAGTAATGTGCTGGGTTCTTTGTCTTCACAGGCGTAAAATCAGAATGGAGATAAAAGACAATTATTTCATGAGCTTACAAATACTTTTTTCTTAAGCTTGGAAGTGGCTGAGCACACTGAACAGAAGATTCATTGAGAACTGGATTAGAGGCATTTACATCTCCATGCTTGACGCATGCTAATAAACTCATACAGTTTTGGTATTCTCTTTACAAGAGAGCAGCTAAGAGGAGGCAGCTAAATGGCTGAAGATGTTCTAGATTTCAGTTACATATTAATGAAGTTTTAACTGGAAATTCTTACTGGGAAATTTACAGAAGTTAATTATTTGCCAGGCATTTTGTAGCAGTTTTAGACTCGCGTATTTATAAATGCAAGTGAAATCATTAATGTGCATTTTTAATGATTAGATGGCCGCTTGATTTAACTTTAGCTTTTCTGTTGTGAGCTTCTTAGAGTATCTTTCACATCAATAAGCTGGTTTTCAGTTGTCTCAACCAGATATAATCAGTATCAGCGTTACAGATGAAGAACAGGAGTTAGTTTCCTAAATGTGTTCAGGTGTTAGATTTTTAGGAATTACATGATTGCATGAAGTACTCTGCTGTCCTTGTATCTATTAGAACTGGACAATGTAGTAAACATTCAACTTTTTATTTAGAATTTCAGTGCTCATTAAAGAAGGTTTATACAAATATATCTATTCCTAAGTTTCTGGGACAGCATTGAAAAAGTTCCCCTAGCAAACTTCTTGAGCCTGTAGGATTTGCATTATTCATTTACAGAATCTGCTTTCAGTTGTTCATTACCTCTAGCAAGTAGCAGGTTCTTAATGTGCTAGAAATGTGTTAGCATTTTATTATGGCTGTGGACATGTGCACTAGTGTGTATCGATGTGTATGCATATAGAACACAGCACAAATATGTTGCTTTATAAACTACTCAGTTATTTTATTTCATTGTGCACTATTTTTGTATTCAGTCAGTACCTTAAGACTTGCTGAACAGTGTTCAACCTGTTTCGCCTTGTACATCGATAAGGTTCTGGTCCTAGATGCTTTTCAGTCAACTTTTTCCCTGCAAACTAAGATTTTTAGGTAAACTGTTCTGCTATATTTGTTCTGTATTCATAGGCTGCAAAACTGCTAGAAACTCTTTTGGGTGGAAGGATTTGGTAACTGCTTTGGTGTGCAACAGAAAAGCTGGAAATTACTTGATGTCTCTTTGTTGACATACTTCTTGGATTTTCCGCTAAGATCATACAGAATTTTAAAACAGCAGACGTGAAAACTGGCTACATGGGTGAAAGAGGAAATTCCCAGTGACAAGTTTGTACGTGGTTCTAATTCTAGCCCTTCTGGCTTAGTTTTTCAGATTTAGCAAATGGACTTACCTGATTGTCCTGTTATTGGTAACAAGTAGTGATAAAACTCTCCCAAAACACACAAAAAAGCTAAGAAAATCCTATAGATATTTTGTGTTGTCTGCATGTATGCAGGTTATTAGATCCAGAGTTCCCGAGGCCAAGTACCAATTACTGCTTTCATAATATAAAAGTAAAGTAAAAATTGAGCTTGATCTTGTGGGGTATGACACCAGAAGTGACAAAAATACTGTTGAGTAGTAGACAAAGTGGTGCAGAACATCCTATATTTTAAGGTGTTACCAGTTAGGGACTTTGTTTTCAAGTCTTGCAGAAATGAATTGCCTAGACCAGGCACACTTCATGTGGCTTCAGGGTGGGAAGACAACTGGTGCTGTTGCACAACAGCTGTGACACCTACAGACCACTCCTGATGGCTGATACAGCCTTTTTAGTGATGCTTCTGCTGTCTCTAGTTCCTATGCCTGCATGCTCTGAAATGTATTTGGATTGTAATGACCTCTACATTATGATGGATTACATATATACCATGAAGTCTCTTAACATTCAAAACAGTCAAGTTGTGTGTGCTTTTGGAAGAGTCAGCAGAATGTTTCTGCTGTTTAACAACAGTTACTGAGGCTGCATTATGAGGAAAGTGTGTTAGCTAGATAGATCCTTCAGTCTTTTGTGTTATTTTTGTGATTCATGTATTCAGTGTAGAAATATTTTTATTAAAGATGATTAGGCTTTATATATAAAGGTGGCAACCTGTCATTTTTCTTCTGGTTTCCTGTCAGAGTTCAGACTAACTGCTCTTGCCTCTTGAGATCAGTCTTTGACTGTTGGGAGTCACATGGAAGTGTTGACTGCTGTTCCGTGTCTGGAACAGCTTGTAACTGTTTACTGGAAAAAAGCAGCAGCTATGTTGTAAAAATGTGCAGTGTAATATCTCTGAATAGCTCCGTTGTTGACACTTGCATAGAAAAATCACCTACTCAACTACCCATACGAGAAAGGTTCATTGTGCAAGGCCAGCACATACTACTTGCATTGTTTATCTAGGCTCCTAAATCTGTGTGAGACTTGGAAGATTTGCACCTAGTTATATTGCTCATTGCAGACATGTAGTTGGGGATAAAAGCTGCTTTTTTTTTTTTCTTTTTTTTTTCTTTTTTTAAAATTTTTTTTTCTTTTTTTCTTTTTTTTTTTTCTTTTTTTTAATTGCTTCTGGAGATTTTTGAAAACTGTCTTGAAAACTGTACTCTGAAAACTTCTTGGATCGCTAACTTTCTCATACTTCACTGTCAGTGTTTAAACCCTTCTGTTGAAATGGGTATGCATGCACTCTGTTGTCTTGCCCTAATATAATACTCCAAAACTTAGAGTTCCGTATCGAACCTGTAAATTTGAGTGAAAAGAAGCTAGGCCCAAAAATTTAAAATGTGTTTGTATTGGATGAAATGAGAATAAATGGAGTTGCACTAAAATAGGATTAGCGTTAACATGTTGTAGTGTAGCCACACAATTATTAGGAGTGGAGGAGGAAAGTAGAAAGGAGTGCATTTGGTAAAGACAGTGATGTAACAGGCACGTTTGAAACTATAGTAGATTCAAATTGAAGAAGTTTGCATGGAGATTTCATTTCTCTACTGTTTTGTAGCATCAGGGACTTGAAGTACCAAAATAGTTTTGCAATAGTGATTTGTATTTCTAGCAAGGTAGTCTCCTGTGAGATATTGGAAAATATTATGCTTGGTAACAGATAAGAGAATGTCTTATAGAAAAAAAATACCTACTGAAGTTATACTTAATTTCATGCTGTGTTTGGCACTCCATATGTTTTTATTAGAAATGCAATGATACACTGGAGGTACTGAGAGTGAGAAGAATAAAAGTTATTTAGGTTTAGAATAACTGTGTGAAGAGGCAAAGCTTTGCATGCAGAATGTGACTGAGAATTCAACATTGAATAATTGAATTGAAGATTCATGTCAACAGTGAGAATGAAGTGCTTCTATATACAATTTGGGCTTTTGCAGTTATTTAAGCAAGCAGCTTATTAGAAAAAAAAATGTGGGCATTGAAAAGTTTCAGACCAGACTCTGTTGAAAGTATTGAAACATTTTTCTTCCAGTATTGACCAGAGCTTGCCATTGTCATGTACCTCATTGCTGGATGTTGTTTTCACTTGCTGTGGACTTGGCTGAACTTCTGACTATACCTACTGAAGCTGTCAGAACTACCTTTTCAGCTTTTTTCAAATTCAAAAGCCTATTTAAGTGTTTGATAAAATAGTTTAAAGCTCCAGCACATCTGACTCTGGAGCATTTTCACAACTCTTGCCACTTTTGGCATTGATTATGCATGTATATGATAACCACAGCTCAGCTATCATGTCCACTTACATCTTCAGTCTGAATACTGAACATAACTTAGCAATTCAGTGTTGCAGAGTTAGTCCAGGATTTTTTGGTAGCTGTTCATTACAAATGAGCTGAAAGTAAGGACTGTGGTGCTGCTCTTAGTGACTTCTAGGCTGATGTCTGATCATATTTGGGGCAAGAGAGTAGGGCAGCTTAGGATGTGGAGCATGTACAGAGACTGGATCTCAAGACTAGCAAAAGGTGTGTTTCTGCTGAAACATTTGGAGTGTTCAAGACAGTTCTTTGGATATATGGTTACTTGGGTGCAGTGGTAACTACCTGAGGAAAATCCTGTCTGTAGATTAGGAGACAGAAGTTTTATTAAAAGCTGTGTCTCTGGTCACTGGACACAGAGATAACTGATTGGAGCCATTATAGTCACCCCAAAAATGGCTGTCTTGCAAGCATAGGACACTCTGAGATGACATTTCAGGGAACTGGGAGTGTATGTGCCTAACCTATTGTGGGCAAATTAGTCTTTTTTAAACAAAAACCGACAGCTACTGTGAAATTACACTTCTTGATCCGACTTCCACTCCTGCACTGCTTATGCTAGACAGTGGCAAAATGAGTTGGCTGATCTGATGGCAGAAGTGAAAACCCTATACAGGGATAAAAGAAGTGACCATGTTAATTTCTCCAAGTAAGAGTGAAATTAGTCTTTAGCTTTCAGAATCCTGTGTTGTGTAACTAAAATGTAACATTATGCGTAACTATTTACTTTTTAAATGATCCTCGGCCTCATTTGATTATGTGCTTTTTTTTTTGTCATGGGTTATCCCAGATGAACTAGCATAATTTATTTTCATAGAATCAGTCGGGGTTGAAAGGGACCACAAGGATCATCCTGTTCCAACCCCCCTGCCATGGGCAGGGACACCTCACACTAGATCAGGCTGTCTAGAGCTTCATCCAGCCTGGCCTTAAGCACCTCTAGGGATGGGGCTTCGACCACCTTCCTGGGCAACCTGTTCCAGGGTCTCACCACCCTGGATGTTCTTCCTAACATCCAGTCTGAATCTATGCATTTCTAGCGTTGTTCCATTTCCCCCTAGTCTATCACTACCTGACATCCTAACAAATCCATCTCCAGCTTTCTTGTAGGCCACCTTAAGATACTGAAAGGCCACAATAAGGTCACCTTGGAGCCTTCTCTTCTCCGGACTAAAAAGACACAACTCCCTCAGTCTCTCCTCTTAGGAGAGATGCTCCAGCCCTCTGGTCATCCTCGTGGCCCTTCTCTGGACATGTTCCAGCACATCCATATCCCTCTTGTAACAGGGCCTCCAGAACTGGATGCATTAATCCAGATGAGATCTTACCCGTGTGGAGTAGAGGGGAAGAATCAGTTCCCTCTCCCTGCTGGCCACACTTCTCTAGATGAAGCACAGGATCTGGTTGGCTTTCTGATGGCTCATATTGGGCCTCTCGTCCACCAGCACCCCAAATCCGTCTCCTCAGGGCTGCTCTCAAGGCAGTCACTACCCAACCTATATATTGGTGCTTAATTTGCAGCTTCTGTTTTGGAAAAGGAGATGGTTTGTCTGCATGTGTCGGTCACAGTAGAAACTTTAAATTAATGAGGAGTGTTTAATGTGCTTTTGTTCTGTGGTTTTTGTTGTTTGTTTTGTTGGTTTTTTTCATGAAATCGCCTTAAAAATCTATTGTAAAACACATAGTAGCTGAAGGACATGAATGTAAACCTTTGTTTCAAGGACAATGTTGTCCAAACCAGTGAATTTTCAGTATCAAGGAATTGCAGATTTTGATCTTTGGGTATGAGTAAAGTGATGTTTGGTTTAATTTTTGGGTTTAGATTTTTTTTTAATTGCTTTTCACTACTGCACAATATTGTCTGGTTTGGAATGGTAGCTTTGCTATTTTGTTTGGTTTTGTTTTGTTGTTTTTCTTTTTTAAAATTGGAATAGTGTAAATTAAACTCCAGGTTTACCCAGATGATGTGTATAAATTGAAACAGATAAAGAGCAGGGGGTTTCTTAGTACTATAGATTAGAGTTGTCATACCTGGAAGAGTTATATAGGCTTCTCATTTCCCCTTCCTTTTGTTTTTTTCTTTTTTCTGTTTTAGGTGAAATTGTGGTAAATGAAGTAAATTTTGTAAGAAAATGCATTGCAACAGACACAAGTCAGTATGACCTGTGGGGCAAATTGGTTTGCACTAACTTCAAGATTTCCTTTATCACGGATGACCCAATGCCACTACAGGTTTGTTACTACTCACGTCACTATGTATGATAGGTAAAATGGAGATAAATAGAATATAGTCTCATATCTGATAAAAATGATGCCTTCTAAAACAAGCATATGGAATGATGAGGTTCTGCTGTTTGGAATGTGGTACTGTGCCATCCCTTCAGTGAAAATGCCAGAGCACAGCAGATTCTGTATGGAGATACAACCAGCTCTATTTACCTGTTTATGGAGGCTTCATTGGGAAGTGGTTTTACAAAAAGCAAAGTGTGAGTTACATAAAAACATGTTCTTTCTTGAGGAGGAATGTAACTGCAAATGTTTCTTTGACAAGAGTCATATCACCAAAGTCTTTTATGCTTCAAGTTTATTTGCATTACTGATGGGAGGACAAAGCAACCGTGAAATGAATTTCTGTTGCAGACAAGCAACAAGGAGAGACAGAAACCAAGCCTTTGTCAAAGCAGAACATGTGATGTTTGTGACTGCCATCAGTTTTTGAACAGCACAGCACACAGTACTGTCTGGAAGTCCCAAGTTATGAGCTGTGTTGTTTTCAGTAGAGTTTACACTTTCATTTTGGGCTTTTAAAGGAAATACTTCATTAAGTAGGTGTGTGTAAAGCTCTGAAAGTAGATTAGTGCTTATTCCATAGAGGTCGGTAAGTTCGACCAAAACTACTTTAAAAAAAAGTCATTTTGGACATGAAGTAGCTCTTGAAGATTTATTTCTGAAAGATGAATTGATTATTTTTATTTCTGTCGTTAAAGAAATAGTTTGAAGTTTGTTTTGTTGTGGGGTTTTTTTTCAAGGTATCATATATATTTTTCATTTTATATGTATGTATTACACTTCAGATTGTAGCAATCTTTGAGTCTAGTAAATTCAGTGCAATTTTAGTGGTTATTTTGCAGACTTCACCACGTTTTCTGAACTGTTTAGTATATCTTCCTCAGCACAAGAGAGCTGTTTCCACAACCTCTAATTGCCTGTGAATAGGCAAAGGTAGTACGTGTCAGAAAGGTCTGTTTAGGCATGCCTGATTTTTATCATAATTTCAAAGTCGAGCTGTATGTCTGGTTACAAACTGCAGAACTGTAGTTAACGACTATGAGTTCATGTGTTTCAGAAATTCCATTATAAAAACCTCCTCCTTGGTGAGCATGATGTTCCACTAACATGCATTGAGCAGATTGTCACAGGTATGTCAAAAATAATTCAGTTTGACAGTATTTAAACTGACTTGGTTTAAAACTTTTAACTGCTCACACTAGGTTGCACATAATTGTTGATGCTTAAGGTTTTACGTCATTAACCTTCCCTGATTTGAGGAATCTGGTTTGTTTAAAATCAAGATAAAAGTCTTAAAAGCTGAATTACACCTGAGGTGCCATGCAGGAGACATCATATTGGTTTTGAAGTTAACTACAGTAATGAATCAACAGGAGTTTTAGGAGAGAGACTTTTTACAGCAGTACAAATAGCAAATATTCTATATCTAAATACCTGAATGTCTTCTGTTTAGATACCCTGGATAGAAACAAGCACAGTACTTACACATTTCACACACAGCTGGCATATCCCACAACAAAAATTCTCCAGTTTTCATTCTTGTCTAATTCCTAAAAAGTGAGTGGCTAGTGGTCTTCAAAAATCTACAAGCAGCAATTGACATGTTAATCTGAAGAAATAATTTATAAAATGCATAATTGAAGAACCAGTTTTTGATTCAGTGGGTGCTTTAGGCTGATGTTTTTAAAGAATATTTTTCATCTTTAAACTGAAGATTTTTCACATCTCACTTCTGGTGTGGGCTGTTAATTACATGGTTTTCTGACTGTAGGTAATTTAATCTGTTACTTACAAGTTTTCAGTGTCCAAAGTTATCTAATAATCAATTTCCACTCTGAAAGCTAGTTACGCTCACTGTGACAAGATTAATATATATTTGAGGAAGAATATTATGAAGAATTTTTGTTTGTTTGTTTTTTAAAAATGAAGGTAGCTGCTGCTGACATTGCATAGGTTCATGTTTGTTGCCTCTTTTGGGAAATAGCAATTCACATAACAGCTGCAGTATTGCAAATCTGTTAATGACAGCTTTGTATGGAGATGTTCATTATAAATGGAGTGTTACAAAATTTCTTACTTAAGATCATAAATGCTCATATTACCAGTTCTGCTAAATAAGGGGGAAAACAACCAACCTTGAATAATTGTTCTGTTAATTAGTCCTCTTTTATGTGAGATGTGTTATTCATAAACAGGAGAGGGCTACAGAGAGCTTTTATTTTGAAACTTGAAATCTGACAGACTCTAGGTTACTCTTGTGCATGCTTCCCCAGCCTGTCAAATAGCATGCATGTTTGTAGGTTCATTAGAAGTATGGTAGAAGTTCTCTAGGAACCCTTTTTGGTTTGCTCTTCTGTTGATATTTGAGGTTCTTCAGAGGGAGAAGACATTACTTCTGCCACACACTTGAGGAGATTATGTTTTATTCTTCTGTTGAGCAGGTTTACCCTAGATTTAGTCAACCATAAGCATTTACTAATGGGCATTAAGGGAGGTTTGCACTCAGGGCTGCAGAAGAGATTGTTCAGTGCTGATTATGTTAAAGATGTATAGCTGGAGGTATCCTAAAACACCTGAGTTTCCTGGTAGTACTTAAGTTTAACCCAGAAGATACCTGCAGTGCTCAGTATATCAATTAGTCACACAAAAATCTGTATGCCCCAATCCTCCAGGTTACCACAAGTAAAACCTCTAACTTCTGTGATGCTTATTTTTACAGCTTAACTTTCTCTGTTTGGAAACATTAACTCCACTACACCTTTTTTAATATTACACACACACACACTCTTCTCACACTCCCCTTCTCCACCACTGTCAGGAGAGTAAAAAAAGGAAAACTGAGAACTTTAGTTCACTTAAGCAAAATTACTTACTACTCTACTGCAGAGATATCAGGGTGAGCCAAAAGAGACAGGGGAAAGGATAAACAATAAGGAAAATTTGTGCAGGACAGCCCCACCAGAAAGAGAGCAAACTCAGCCCCCACCCTCACTGACTTAGCCACTTGTTTGAAAGGAGATTGGTCAACAGGAGGACCTCACTTGCACAGAACAAATGTACTATTAAATGGGATACTGCTGGTAGCAGCACTATTGTGTCTGTTTGAGCCAGTCTTGTGTTGTATATTTAGAAAACACAGTCAAATAACTTTGTCTTTTCTTTACAGTGAATGATACCAAGAGGAAGCAGAAGGTCCTTGGTCCCAACCAAAAACTTAAGTTTAATCCAACTGAATTAATAATTTATTGCAAAGACTTCCGTATTGTCAGGTTTCGTTTCGATGAAGCAGGTCCTGAAAGTGCAAAAAAGGTATTTTTATCTCCTTACTAGATCATGTCTTGCAGCAACAGCTGTGCTAATAAGGACATTTTGTGTTATGTTTTGTTAGAGAAGTGGGGGGAAGAATTGCAAATTAATCGCATTCTGTTACAGGAGACTATCTAGGTTTTGAGAGTCAAAGTTATTAGGTATATATTAACTGTTTTTTTTCATACAAGAGAAATGTGCATTTCTTGTCCTACCTGTTGCACTTCATGAAATCACTCAATTGGAAAGAAGTATTTTTGAAGACTGGAATTGCAGTACTGCATTGCAACTGTATAGCAGATGTTTACATTTTAATGGAAAATAGTTGAAACTTTGATAGATATTCTGAAAACTTATTTTACCCACAGGTCAAATGTACTATCTTATATGTACCCTTCTTATACTTCACACAGCAAGATCTCCAACAAACCCTTTGAATGATCAGTTTATCTAATCTACATAAAACTACGAGCTTAAGATTTTCATAGAAGACTTGCACATCCCTTGACAAGGAATTACTTCTGGCTGTTCGTTCCTAGACATTTCATTCCCTCCCCAATTTTTCACACTTAAGGTTCAAAAAAATCATACAGTGTTATTTCACCTGGAAGGGTCTGCTGTTGGAGGTGGTTAGTCTACAAAACAACATAGGCTCAACATGTGCTCAGCAGCCTCCCGAGTCCAGATGAGTGCCATAGATTATTTTAATCACAGCTCCTCTGACCTCCATGGCACTACTCGGTGGCCAAGCCTGGCACAGCATTCGTTTCTTAAGGAGTGACCCCATTTGCTCACAGAGCTTAAGAATTCCCCTTCTCAGTAGGATAAAGTTTGGGCTTAACTCTGTAAGTCCTAAGGACCATCTGCCCAGACAGAAGTCTGTTTGCAGTTGTCAACGGTGTAACCAATGAACCAGTTAATCACTTCTTCACCTTTTACTCTTGTAGAGATACAGGGGCAGGAAGTCCAGCAATGAAGCAGACTGTTTTCCTTGCTACTTTTCTAGGTTATTTCCTGCCTGCTGCCTTTGCTGTTTGTAACCTTTCATGTTTTGCAATCCTTCAACATTCAATTCCCCTTTCACAGCTTCTTTGAAATCTCCCTGGAGCAGTCTGTCTACTGCAGTATCTGTATAGCAACTGTTTTGTAATTGTCTGTCAGAGCTAAGAATAGTGATTAGTCTGTAGAAGGGAGAAAGAGAAGATCATAAACTCAGCATCTCATTAGCACTTGTTGTGCTCCATTTTCTTATGCAAGAGCAAACAGTGAAACCTTTTTATGAGGGCGCTTTCATTATACAGTTATGATTACATGGCCTAACATGAATTATTTCAATAGGAAGAACAGCTACTTCTAGAGATTCACAAGGATCTGAATCTGTGTGGTTACAGAGCTAGTACTGGTAGTTGACATTTTTACATATCACAGTGCACTCACTAGAGGAGTGGAAGAAAACTAGCACAAATCCTAGGATCAGCTGTGTGGCTGCTGTTGCAGTTTAGATGCGTCAAGGCAGCTACTGCAGTTTTGTGTAGGTCTGCCACAGAAGCATGCTTTTACTAAAGGGAGGTGAGGGTATAATCTAATGTTTCTATAAGAACATCATTCTAGTAACATTCAAATATAAATGTATAAAACCACAAGGGCCTTAGGTTTCTTCAGTCAGGATTTTACTTAAATTGGTCATACTCGGCACACTGAACAGAGTTGTGTCACTTTTTCTAGCATGCAGTAGGCATACTAGCAGCACAGTCATGAAATTTTTTGTCTGTTTTCTGTTCCTGCCCTTAAAACAGTACATACTAGCAAGGTTGTTATGATGTTTAAAAACAAAGGAAGGTGGTCAGGCCTCCTTAAATTTATGAAGAGCCTATTCATGTATAGCTACTTGTGCACAAAGACCTTGGTGGTTGTAGCTTTTATGGGGGGGACCGAGGCTTAATGTATAACTGAGTGCTGATGGGAGTGAATTCCTGCTCTTCTCTTTGACTGGGAGTGTGCTAGTGTTGTCTTCTGACCAAGAGTATGTTTAATGGAGAAGTGTCTATGGAGTTCAGAAGTGCTAGATGTGAGAGGCCTGTGGAGATCAACTAGTCCACCTTTTCTCTTCAGAGTTGCCAGGATTAGATCAGTTAACTGTAGATTTCTTCAGTTGTATCTTGAAAACCCTCTCCCTCTGTGGGTAACCTGTTCCAGACCTGCTTGTTTCTCCTGATGTCCAGCTTGAAAGTCCCAAGATGAGTTTCTGGCTGCTGCCCATTATGCCATCTGGCAAACCATCTGTAACATTCCTTGTAGTGGTTTCCTTCAGTCTTATTATTGCTAAATGAGTTTCTTCAGGACCGTAGTCGTCTTGGTAGCCCATCACTTCATCCTCTTCACCTTCTCTTTGCATTTGCCCTGAGGACCTAATCTCTTCTCATCTCTTTGAGGAAAAATTGAAATAGTCAGCTGTGGTTTTTTCCTCACAAATTTGCTCATATTCATTTTGGAGTTAGGTATTAAGAACTCTTGCATAGAAAAATTAACTGAGTAAATTGTGCTCATGTTCTGTGAATGTTTTTTTTAGGGTGATTAGTGCTGAGAAACTGCAGAACTGAGAATTTCTGTTGGAATCCATGAATTGTGCAGGCTAGAATTAAAATTAGGTCTGGAGTGTTAATGACTGAAGTTTCTTCAAAGAAGATTTTTTTTCACATTTTTAAGGGAAGGTGATGTTACAACTAGCATTACAGTCTCTGCTCTGTAAAGCAAGAGACCTGCCTGTCAATGCTATAAATAGCTTCCTCCAGCTAACTTTACGTGTGTGCTGTAACTTTACATGTGTACAGCTGTACAAATCAGAATGGGGACATTTCTGACTAAATGTCACCCTCGTAATCTGGAGGAGTATCATCCTATGAATAAAGCACTGGTAGGTCAAAAGGCCAACCTACTGAAATACGCACTTCAAATGATGGGAATATAAATGTCCATAACTTGTTGCTAGCAAATGTTCTATTTAAAGGAGTAGTTATAGAAATAAGACTGAGACACTTCATAATTGCTGTTTAAAATAAACTTTAAGAACAAGGAATAGTTACAAGGAGAGCAGATCCCAGCTTGACACCGTTAAGTAGTATCTTTCATGCATAGTTCCTTGAATGTAATGGAAATAACAGCATTCAGTGGCATAAATTGGTGCTGGCAAAGAGAACTTGATCTGTTCCTAAGGAAGTGTCAGTGTTTGCTGAACAGGGCATAGTGGAGAATAACCCTTCATAATTAAGATGTCATACTAGAATAGAACTAAAATTCTGATTGATTTATTTTTATAGTAAATGTGAAAAGAAGGATCCAAGTTTGATCATATGTAACAATCTGACTGACTTGACTGCATCTAAACAGAATGCTTGGTCAATATTGGGAAAACTTTCAGTTGTGTTTTTTTCCAGCTTTAAGCAGAAACAAATTGGAAGAACACGTTGTGTTTTGAAGTGAATTAGTTTATTTTGAGGTTTTTGGTTCTGTTTTTTTAAGAAACTTGAAAATGTATTAGAAAAATATCTTCAATATGAGCTGCAGTGAATACCTGTTAATACTGTCTCAACATTGATCAGTCAAGCACATCTCTTCTTCCTCAGTTTTATTAGTGGATACTGGGGAGACAACAGTTAAAGAATAATAGAATAGAAACTTGCACTGATCACTACTGAACAGTGTAATTCTGTTTTGTCTCTAAAGCTATAGAGTCTCCAAAGGAAGGAAAGCCAGATGGGTGTGGGAGGAAGTGGAGGATGGGAAGCAAGGGCAAGCAAGTTGGGGAAGTCTTAAGTTAGGCAGTTTAAAAGAAGCAGCATTTCACATTCCTTAAAGGAAAAGGAATGATTTTGTTCCAAAACACACAACAAAAGGTCAAGCTGAAAACTGCTAATTTCTAGCCACTACGCTAGCCATACTGGACTTCAGAAATGAAACAGTATGGAAAGCTGAGGCTTTAGATCCTATGACTGACAGATGATGGGTAGTGTGTTGTCTCACCACGCATATGCATCTTGGCAGTACACCAGACAGGAGATTATAGGGTGTGTGCCAGTTTCCTAAATATGTCTCTGCTTTCTCAGTCCCTTTCTCTTCTGGCACTCCCTCAGTTCTTTTCCTTCAGGAAGCTTTTTTCTAAATGAGTGTGAGAGCAGTTTGAGAAACAAGTGCTTAATCAAAACAGAAGGAAAATTATTTATCTCAGATCTTGTTTCCTGTGCAATCAAAAGGAGCCTTCTCATGCGTCATAGCAGTTGGGATAGAGGGGAACAATTTTTTTTTTTCCCAATTGTTACGAAGAATAATACAAAACTCAGAGTTTGGACAAGTGGTCCTGACCCTTTGTGATGTTTTCCACCCTCACCCCCCTACTCTCCCTACTCCCAACTTTCATATTACTTTGTTCTAATTGTTTATGCAGACCATAAAATCATTAATATATGAAGAGACCGGGAATGCAAGAGAATAAATTAACTTTATGGTCTTTGGAGTTGGATTGGAGGGTGTGAAGAAAATTTTTTTTTTCAGAAGTAAGGTTATATAAAGGTATTTTTTAAAAAGCAGTCTATTTTAGTGTTTGTCTTAAGAATGGAAGCTTAGAATTCAAACATGCTTGTGCAAACAAGGGTTCTGGTATGTTAAAAAAAAAAATCCCTTCAGCTTCTGAAATCCTTGTTCTGTTTCCTTTCATGTAGATGACTTTTGTAGGCGAACCAAGTGAGGTGTTACTTGTAGCTGGCATTGGCATTCTTACAGAAGGGGAAAAAAAGCAGTTCTCAAAGAAACAATTCATAGCCTAGCAGCTAGAAGAATGTGCATGGTGGTTAGGACTGAAACTCCTTGTTACCTAAAAGCTTATTTTTTCAGGAAGACTTACTGCTTAGGAAGATCAATGAATTCTGTCTGTGGGGCTTGGTTGTATGACTTTCTGTTATGGGTGTCTACTCATAATAGGAATTGCAGTAGCAGGGAAAAATAGTATCCCTCCAAGGAGTTCACAAAACAGGTAGGAGGTGAAGTGCAGGACTATGCTAATTTAGTGCATCTTAAATATGACTGTGAAAACTTCTTCCCAGGAGCATTAGCAATGTTTTGAAGCTCTTTGTCCTTGGTACAATTCATGTTCAAGAGGAGGGCTTGGCCTGCAAGTGTAACTTATTTTTCTCAGATGGATTTTGAACAGGGGACACTGACATAGGGAAATGGCCTTTGTACTATGAAATAATTACAGCCATTGTGTTTACTGCTTTTAATAAATTAACTTTCAGACAAGCAGCCTATTCTCTTGTAATTTGACTGAGACTAAATATCTTTAGCTTTACAGAATTGTAAATTGGCAAGAACACCAAACATTTTTCAGTTGATATGAGAACATTTCCTGTAAAACATGTTTGTCTTCCAATTTAAGAACTTTCTACTTATGGTGATAATCTGCTGAGATTGGTGGAATGTGCTTGTCTCTTGAAACTTTTGAACAATAAAACTACTATGTGGATTTAATGAGGAATAAACTGAAAAGGAATATGTCTTCAATACTTGTTTAGACAAATTCCACTCACATAGACACTGAAATGTAAAAATGAAGACGGTAGCATGATAAATATATGAGGTTGAGGGGGTGTGTTTAATAACAGAAATAGAGATCCCGAATTTGTATTGTAATCTACAAGTGGACTGTTTGACCCATGCGGTACCTGGGGTTGTGAGTTAATGTCTGTACTGAGAACACGTGGGAGCATTTTTCAGCTGCTGGGCTCAAAAGCACAGCTGAGCTGTCCTGTGTTTTGGAAACCAGATCTGGGTGCCTCCCTTCTTCCCCCCCCAACTGTACCAGTCTTGACACAGCACACATACACTGTCTTTCTGAATGTGGCAAGAGAAGGACAGATTTCAGGTGATGCTTTTAAAGCCAGCTTCTACTCTGTTTCTGTTGTGTTATTTGGTAGCACAATGGATGGTTTTGGTCTTGCAGTTCACCCCTAAGTGTAGATCAGCATAGTATAAATATCTTTTATCCTTCACTGCTGTAAATGAAGAGGAGTTGCTCTGTTACTTTTCACTACATCAACCGATATTTACATAGAAAAATGGAAGTCAGAGTGTGTATGTATACAGTTTGTGTTTCACTGCAAATGTTAGGCAAAAGTAGCCTGCTACAAGAGGCAGAGTGTTATGGAATAGCTGCTTCTTCAGCTTTGCTTTGCACACTGGAATCACAAGATGTAGTAAAACATGGATGGCTTCCAGTTACTTTGTGGTAGTTCTTAAATATTTTACCACGTTTTAGAAGTGAACTTACAGAAATGCTCATTTGAAAAGTCATGCTAAACTATTTCCTTGTGACACTTGTACTGTTTGGGGGTTCATCTCCTGCTTTAGAATGTCCTGCCTTCTCTTTCCTTTTGCAGTTTCCACTGTAGGATTGAAAGTGTGAGGAAAAAAGTTAAAGCTACTGTTTTTCTGAGATTTGATAGGATGTTGTGGGGTTTTGGGTTGCCATTTGGGGTTTTTTTGTTTTGTTTTTTTTGGTTGGTTGTTTGGGTTTTTTGGTTGGTTTGGGTTTGGTGGTTTGTTTTTTTTTGAGTGTCTGTAGAAAATATAAACCTAAGATTTTCAACTGAAGTTGGTGTACAGTCATCACTGTTTTGTTTTTTTTTAAAGCATGAAGAACATCCCCCTCAAACCCCAAAATAAATAAAAACATGATGAAGTCCATAGTGCCATGTATGTTGCACACAGTATAGTAAAAGTGCAGTACTTTTCTTCATGCAGAACTTGGTCTAAGTGAACTCTCAGGTTTGTTTTTTTTCCTGTGGCACAATGCTGCCAGTAGTAGTATGCTTTCAGCACTGTGTCCTGCAAGTTTTTCTTTTAGGACAATAAAAAAACCTCCATCACTAACAGAAAACAGCCACTTGGATGCACAGAAATTACATCCCAAACCGCTGAATAGTAATTTACTGTCAGCATATTGTCATCTATAAAACAGCATGGGGAAGCAGCTGGTGGAAGAAAAGGGACAGGAGAAATTTGAGGTGGCAATAATGAATGTGAACTTACACTGTCTTTGTCCCTAATTAAAAATGCCATCACATGGAATCTCTGTTTCTGAACGTGCTGAACGGATTTTTGCAGCTTATAACCTCCTTTGCACTAAATAATCTCTTTAGAGATAAGGCAAGGACATTTTAGTAAAATGGAGAAGCAAGTACTGAGGGGAGGAAGACAAAGGTAAAGACTCCAAATCACATCCTGATATTAAAAGAATAACAGTGCAGATCTCTGCTTGAAAGGGTTTGTTGTTTTGTTGATTTTTTTTTTTTTTATCCTCTGGAGTTTGCTGCTTCTAGATCTTAGGAGTTTTGTCAGTTCTTTTATATTTATTAGCGAATGTTCATATTCAAAGAGAGAAAAGCTAGCACAGCTTGATTGTGTTTGAAGTTTATAATCCTAAACCATGTGCTGCACTCTTAAATGATCTTAGGGTTCTGCAAAAATGAACAATTCATATGGGTAGAAAATTGGTTGCTTACATGATGCTGGTCTCCAAATGGTTGCAAAGTCTGTGAAGTCTTAGGCAAGATTATTTCTTGTGCCACATGCTAATCTCTGCTGTTCTGAGGACGCATTTCTCTTTTGCTTTAAGTCTCTCCTGTGTTTCCCTTCCCAGGACAGGGCTTGTGACTCTGCCTGGTTAAGCTGGATTGATGCATCAGATTGTCAGTGACAGTGTTGGTGCTTGTGTAAACCTGCAGGTGGGTTTCAAATTCAGCCACCTGCAACAGAACCTGTAAGGGCCAGGCCAAATTTTAATGAAGCAGACATCTTCCTACACTTAAAAGGTTTTGCTGCAGTTTCAGTCCTCAAGATCAGCAAGAGATTGGGAAAGGAGTGATTACTAGCATCTTTATTTAGCTGTAGATCCCACACACAAGGACTTAGACTAAAACTGATGTTTTCTCGAAACTGGAGACAGGTGGGAAATCCTTGGCCTGCCATTCCACTGACAAACTGCCAGTGATATCTCTCACTGTCAATTACTTATTTCCAAGTAAATTGGGGGAAAAGTTCTTTATTGCCACATAATTTGCTTTTCATTTATGTTCAGCAATTCCCTTCATAATTTTGGAATACAACTCAGTTAGATGCAGGATTGGCGTAGGTTCTGGAAGTCTTCAAAGAGCAACCTTTTGTTTTTCTTTCCAAGAGCAGAAATGCTTGAAGGTTGAGTTTTGGGTAACAGGGACTGGTAAGCCTGATGCCTGTATGGGGTGACTTAATGGAAAAGATAGCAAAAAAAGAAATAGATACAAACTCTTGGTTAAATATGATACTTCAGAGAAGAAGTCACAGGGCTATTGAAAAGGGAAGTCACTTTTCAAAAACTTTTTGGCCCAAATGACCAATTTCTTCTTTCGTTAGAAGAAATATCTGTCAAATGATGTCGATACCAGATTTTAGTTCAGGAAGTACCTGAACTGCCAGCTGTTACAAAATACCCTGGTAAAATGTCATGGAATGCATCCTCTCTTTCTACCCTCTTCTCTAAGCATTAATTGCTGGCCACTGTCAGGAACAGAGTACAAGGTTGGACCTTTTATGACCATCTTTATGCTGTGGTGATAAGTACTTTTTATTTTAAAAGGGAAAAATGATTTATCAAAAGCCATTTACAAATGAGATTCATCTTTACTGTGCTCATCAGTGGTGAGCAGACCCAGCACAGTCATTCCAAGTCTCTGCTTGTTTCTATTGACAGAGACAGTTGTGTTTAGGGATGCCTGTTGCAGTCTGACCTTTCTTACAAAGGTTTGGTCTGCCCCTGTTGGTTAACTGCTCTTGATCAGTGGTTATGGACTCGCCTGCTATGATTACAAATATGAGTATATTTCAGTGTACAGTTCACTCATCTCAAAACACAGGAATAAAACATCAGAACAATGGTTTTCAGCTTTCACTCTGCATATTTCATGGTGTCTTAATTAAAGGCAATAAATTTCATGCCTATAAAAGTAATAAATATTTCTTTCCTAGGTGTGCCTTGCAATAGCTCATTATTCTCAACCAACGGACCTCCAGCTTCTCTTTGCATTTGAGTACGTTGGGGAAATATATCATAATCCAGGTAATTCTGAAAGCAGTTTTTTCCCCCCTATTTTACAGTGTGCAATTTTAGTAAGACTTCTGTCCAGTAGCAGTGGCAAAAAGCATTTGAGGCTTTCACTAGGAGTAATAAAATTGGCTTGTGCTGCACCCAGCCTCTTCCTTTTGGCTCTAAGTTATTCATTGTGATAGACAGTAACAACCAGAATTAAAAGAAATGTCTTTCCTGTCTGAAAGAAACCCAAACCTGTGTCAGCATGAATACTCGTATTTCTCACTTCACACTTCGATCCTCCTATTGTATGTCTCTATCAGTACTGTAGGTACCTAGTTAATGTCCCATCAGGCAGGCTTGTTCACCTGCCCTTCTTTTGGGAATAAGTTTCTCTTCTGGTGGTATTGCAGGAGGATTTGTGCAACTTGGGACTCCATACCTTCTTTCCTAGAGGCTTACTAGGCAGTTCTTACCACTCAAAACCTCCACCACTCCTGCTGAGTTGGAGCACACCCTCTCTGCTCAAGGCCAATCTCCAACTGAACCTTGTCAGTTAGGTAAGCCTGAAAAAGATGCCTTTGGAACTTGATTTCTAGTGTAATGCTGTGCGGTCACTGCCTAGTGTTCCCCAGCCAATACACAGCTGAAAACCATCAGTTCTAGCAGTACAAACCTCCAAAGAGAGAAAGTGACACCCATGTAGTTCCGTGGTGTTGAAATAGTTACTCCTCAACAGCTGCCTGTAACAAAACTTGAATGTTGTGGAATTAGGAGCTGAGGCCTTCAAATTTGCACCAAAATATGTGGGTTTTTTCCTGTGGGTGCCTACATGACTGCCCTGTGCATGCACAAAAATTAAATGTGCATGTGATTATGTTGCACATATATAACTTATTACCTGATAAAGGTCCGTGTACTTCAGTTTAATAAAGTACTAGCGAGGAAGCCAATCTGCTGATAAAATTACAATGAAATGTTAAAGTGGAGTGTGAACAAAATGTTAGTCTGTCACTGAGTTGCCTTTACTCTGTCCTTAAAATGCCATTTGCTGTATGGAAAAAATGCATCAGGTGGGTACAAAAATGTTCCTCTGGAGCAGCAGATCAGAATTGCAGAAGGTAGTTGTTCTGTTGTGCTGCAGTTGCTGGAGAGAAAGAGTTTGAAATGCTTTTAATTTGCTTTTAGGTTTTTCTGTCATTGTGAGCTTTGGCGTGTATAGCATAGATCTCTGGCTTTGCTCTTACAATTCCAGCGCTGTTTTACAACTTTTTTTCCCTGCTACTCACAGTAAAATAAAAATGAAAATACTGTCTTTGTGGTTCTTAGAATCATAGAATGGTTTGCACTTGAAGGAACCTTAAAGATTGCTTAGTTCCAACCCCCCTGCCATGGGCAGGGACACCTTCCACTAGACCAGGTTGCTCAAGGCCCCATTCAACCTGGCCTTGAGCACCTCCAGAGAGGAGGTATCCACAACCTTCCTGGGTAACCTGTTGTTGAGGAACGTAGCAAGCCTGCATTGCTCTGGTGTATATGTACAGCAGGGTTTTTTTGCCAGGCTATATTTAATAATTATATGTCCTCCCACTTATCCAGAATTGTTCCAAGTTTACTGTTATATTTCTCTGTGTACTGTACTTCAACTACTTCATTCTGATTTTAGTCCAGATTGCTTTTGAAAAGTAGTCCAAGTACTAGTGCAAGAATGAAGTTGACCGATACAGAAAGTACACAATCCCTGAGATGAGAGTAGAGCCATGAATCTGTATTCTGCAATGTTTGGGTGGCTACTGAGATCTTTCTAGATTCTTGCTAAAGCTAGGAGCTTTCATGAGTGAGGGAATAGGGTTTATTTCACTTTCATATAAAAATTTGCTTCCAAGTGTCAAGAGGCACTTTGGACACAGCTGACTGCTACCTTGGCACCAAAAAAATGACCATCGAAGGAGATCCTTATGTATTAGCAACAATCTACATAATCCTCTTGCTCCCTAGCCACAGAATGGTAGGCCATCTTTCTGTCTGAGTATAAATATATAAACACATACCAACTTTAACCTGGCCTTCAGTTTATTTGCTCCTAATAGAACAGTTGTTTAAAGCTGCTGAAACAGTACAATTTATAGTTTACTTTTTTCATAAAGTACCTAGTTAAAGGTAGCCTATGCAGAGTTTGTTTGCAAAAGGTTGCTAACTGTGGCATTTTTCAAGAGAGAAATCTTGTGGCTGAAGAGAATATTTGTTCCCAAGTGTGTCTTGCTTTCCATCAAGCAGCACAGCCTACCAATGTTATGGTGAAACTACAGGAAACAATTTACTTCTATGTGTCACCAAGCTGTCAGTAAATCACTGATCTGCTATAATACAAGAGTAGGTCACTATAGTCCTGATGCTAGTGGCTTATACTTGTAATTAGGAAGGTAAAGAGAGTTTGACTGCTTCTCTCCTGTCTCTGTTCTTGGTTTTGTTTTGTTTATAAAAAAAAAAGTGCATTGATGAATTTTCTTTTCCTAGCAAAGAAGGTGAACGGGATAGACCCTGGAGGAGGTGGTGGAGGTGGCGGCAGCATCGGCAGTGCCAGCAGTCAGCAGACACCTTTGTTTGAAACGTACTCTGATTGGGACAGAGAAATCAAAAGGACAGGTGCATCAGAATGGAGAGTTTGTTCAGTCAATGAAGGTTATATGATATCTACTTGGTAAGTTTCTTTTACACCAGAATTAGAAGAAAACAAGGCGCTGTCCTTCTATCCAAGCCTCCATCTTACCTCATAGTGCAGTTCACTTCTTAAATACCACTCTCTGGAGAGGCCCTCAGTGAAAGATCCCACAGGCGTAGTCATTAAAGGAATTGTCATATTTTCACATCTGTTACTTTCAGACTTCAGTAGTTCCTTCTGAATTGTGCACATTTCTAAGCAAATACATACGAACTGTGCAAGCAGTGTGTAAGGTGATGCAGTCAAACAGGACAGGCAGTTAACATTGCTGGGTTTAGGGGGTTTAGGCAATGTTTTAAGAGTTGGTAGGGCAGTGATGCAAAGAAGTAACCTTCTGTATCAACTTCTTCCCCCAAGCCTTCCAGAATATTTTGTGGTTCCGTCTTCCTTAGCAGATCAAGACCTCAAGCTGTACTCCTACTCTTTCATTGGAAGACGAATGCCAGTAAGTGAAGTCTTTATTCTGTTACTGTCCTTGACTACTGTGCACTGTTAAAGATATGTATGCTAATTAACATAGTGTTGTACGGAGCATTAGTTTAAAAAAAGCCTGCATTTTCCTTTGTGGTTTCTTTCCCCCATATTAGTTATGGTCCTGGAATCACCCTAATGGGAGTGCCCTTGTAAGAATGGCCAACATTAAAGATGTATTGCAACAAAGAAGAATCGATCAAAGGTATATGGTTAATTATGTTATTCTTTAATCAGATACCTGGGGTAACACAAGCGTATGTGTAACACAGAGCAGCAGCTGACAGTGGAGAGGATACTTGCTTCACAACATTGTAGTCCAACGGCTTTTTCAGAACTGTTCTCCATATATAGTTCTGGCACAGTTCTGCTAGAGGTTCGCTTCTGTTTCAGATACTCAGTGATTTTTCACATTTTAAGGGCAGTTTGGGTTTTAGGTGGTTAGTCATTCAGCTGACAGTTTATTGGTAGAAGAATCAGGATTAATCTTTTCTACTGATATTACTGTAATACAGCTTCAGATGTTTGCTTCCCCTTTTCAGGAAGACACAGTAAAAGTAATTTGCAACATTGGGAAATGCCACAAAGCAAATGGTATTTTTGTGAAATAGTTGTTGTTCACAGTCCTCGATGAAAGATGCAGGTGTTAAGAACCTTGCCCAAGTAGTTTACTGGCTTGGTATATTTTTATATTTTGGTTTAATTTGTAGGGTTATTTTTTGTAGTAGTACAGGCAGATGCATTGTGTGTGTTAGGCTGGAGCTCTGAGTTGATCTGAAATCCTGTCAAATTTGTTTGCTTTATATGTGCTGCTTATGTAGCTTAGATAATCCGCAAATGTGGTAAATGAAAAATGGCATAGAGTTATTTAACCATAAAACAACCTCTGATTTTCACTTCCCAAATCTGTTGTTTTAATGATCCAGCATTTCCTTTTTGTTTTGTTTTGTTTTGTAACTAACAGATAGCAAAAACAATGGAGTCAATACCTTTGTGGAAGGAGCAATATATCTCGTGAATATAAAGTAGAAACCTTTGTTTTCAAATAAGGTGCATGTTTTAAGTGGTCTTAGTTGCTTGCAGTTCAGGACTGCAGCATTCCTCTCAAAAGACTCTTTCTCTCCTCTCCAGTAATATAACATCTTGAGTATTTTTCTTGCTTAGGATTTGTAATGCAATAACTCGAAGCCATCCCCTGAGAAGTGATGTGTACAAATCTGATCTGGACAAGTGTCTTCCCAACATCCAGGAAATCCAGGCTGCACATATCAAACTCAAACAACTGTGTGTTAATGGTATGCTGGACTGTCCTCCTTTATGGTGGCCACTTTCTTGAAATACAAAAATTTCTAGTAGCTAGGGGGAGGAGTTGCATGAAGTTGTTCTGCAGTGTAATTGCTTTCCTTGTTACAGAGCCTTTTGAAGAAACTGAAGAGAAGTGGCTGTCCTCTCTGGAAAATACTCGCTGGTTAGAGTATATTAGGTTTGTACTATTAATAAAATGCTACCCAAAACTCCACCTTCAAACATTTTTGCTTTTGGAAAGGAAAACAAAAGGTTGCTCTTAAATGCAGGATTGTCATAGGTTCTGGAAGTCTTCAAATTTAAGTTGTATTCCAAAATTATGAAGGGCATTGATGAATCTCCCTCTACTCTTGCCCTGGTGAAACCACATCTGGCATACTGTGTCCAGTTCTGGCCTCCTCAATTCAAGGACAGGGAATCGCTGGAAAGAGTCCAGTGCAGACCCACAAAAATTACAAAGGGAGTGGAACATCTTCCTTATGAGGAGAGAATGAGGGAGCTGGAGCAGTGCTCTTTAGTTTAGAGGAGACTGAGGGGTGACCTCATTAATGTTTATGAAGATGCCAAGAAGCTGAAGCCAGGCTTTTCTCGGTGATGCCCAATGACAGGACAAGGGACAGTGGGTGGAAGTTGAGGCATAGGAAGTTTGATGTAAACATGAGGATTTTTTTTTTTTTTTTTTTTTCTTTTTCACTGTGAGGGTGATGGAACAGGCTGCTCAGGGGGTTTGTGGTGTCTCCCTCTCTGGAGATATTCAAGACCTGCCTGGATGCATTCCTATGTGATCTGCTATAGGAGATCCTGCTCTGGCAGGGGGGTTGGACTGGATGATCTTTTGAGATCGCTTCCAACCCATAACATTCTGCGATTCTGTGTAAGATAAATGAAAAGCAAGTGATTTGGTAATAAAGGACAGTGTCTCCCCCAAGTCACTTGGAAATAAGTAATTCACACTGGTCTAGTTGAGGATGCCCCTGCTGTCTCTGGAGGGTGGGACTAGATGACCTTTGGAGGTCCCTTCCAACCCAGACCATTCTATGTGATGTGAAGACCTTTCATCAGTGTAAATAAGCAGTGAATCTGTTGAAAGATTATGTTTGAATATACAAGAGGTAAATAGAGATATCCCAGATGCATTTTTTGTCTAGAGTGTGAACCTGTTGCACTAACTGTTGTATCACTTTGTCTAGATCGTTTCTTAAGCATTCTGCTGAGCTTGTCTATATGATGGAGTGTAAACATGTTTCTGTAGTTCTGCAAGGTAACACAACCACATAGCATGCTGCCATTCTTATCACCAGTATGATAATGTAGATAAATCGCATTTAGATTAAATCATCTGTAATCTGTATACATAAACTCTGCCACTTTAAAATATTTTAGGTGTTTGGGGAACTAGAATGAAAAACAATGTTGTTATGTATAAGATCTCTCCATAGCATCAAAGGGAAATTTGAGACTTTTGGGGCTTTATTCTGGTAATGATACAATAGAATTGAAACTCTAGGGTGAACTTTTGTACTGTATTAATTGGGCAAGTACTCCTTGCATAAACAGTATCGGTTTTATTCAGAGGTCCTGTATAAGAAAGGACCACATTAACAGTGGCTGCTGTTGTGTAAGTGTAAACAGATACTCCAGGAAAAAAAGGCACTGAAAAATGTGCCTCATGTCAAGGTCAGAAATGTTATTTCTGTAATTTTTACAAAACCCATTCAGCTGGTGTAACCCACTCCCCATATAATGACCTTCCAAAACTGCTTCAGGGTAGAAAGTATGTTGAAAATTTCCAGCAGCCCTCCTTCTCAGCACATCTTGGTTTAAATACCAGGTGTTTGGGTGGGTATTTTTTTCTTCATGAATGCATTGTTTGCTGCATGCTGTAGGACCCTGTTCTGTAGCATCAGTCTTAGTTAAAAAATCCATGAACTGCAGTATATGAGCTGCCAAAAACATGTTTTAAAAGAAATTCAAAGAAAAATGTTACCACTTTTTGCTCTTTTGAGATCTGCATGTGCATATATAATGTCAAAATTTCCTACATTCTGTGTATTGTATTTTCAGAGGAAGAAGGACGGGATCTGAGCTGTCTTGTTGCTTCTCTCATTCAAGTCATACTGGACCCTTATTTTCGAACAATTGTTGGATTTCAAAGCTTAATACAGAAGGAATGGGTCATGGCAGGGTATCAGTTTTTAGACAGATGTAACCACTTAAAGAGATCTGACAAAGAGGTAAGAATGAATGGTATTTGTATGTGACAATGGTATCTGCCTCACATTTATTCATACAGGAATCTTAAAAGTAAAAATATTTCACAATACTTTCAGATCTCACCGAGAAAATGAGTCTTTGCTCATTTGCACCTCAGGTTAGAGGTGGATTTTGTTTATCCTCCATAAGCACATGAGATACAGTGAAACTGTGGGTGTGATCAGACATTGCTGGGTTTTTATGTTGCTTTAGTGTTGTGCAGGAAAAGGTCCCACTGTTACAGATGCTAGCATAGCTCACATGTTAAGCTGAAATAAAAGGGTAAGGTTAGCAAGGGCTTGATTGTTTTGTGTTACCAGGGGTACCAGGAGTATGTGCTTTCATCCCTGTTGTTTTGCATGTTCAGACACATCAGTATGCAGTAGTTTCCTAAGTATTAAGCTGATGGAGAAGCACTGCAGCTTTATGAACTGGTGCAGAGCTGCCAAGTAGATTATAATAGAGGTTAGTACAGTGCCTGATTTTCAGTATTTCAGCTAATCTTACTTGACCTCCCGATTGCAAAGCCGAGACTTGTCATTGCAGTTGTGAAAATAGAGGACCCTACATTAGCAACCTTTTTTAAGACTATGGCCAAGAGTAATAGAAAAGCAATGTACCCAGAGTGGAGCAAACAGATAAACTGAGGGCACTGAGCACTAAGCAGAGAAAATGCATGAAGGGATAAAGCAACTGAAATACCAGGGTGGGGGGAAAAATGAGAAAGCAGATATTTTGACCTTAGGAAAGGATATAGAGAAGACTGAAACTTAAAGAGAAAAATCTTTCTAAAGCTTTATGTAAATAATAGTTTATACTACTTCCATTTATGGGCCGCTGTGACTGTGGAAAGAGCTAGAAAGTGAAGCAAGAAGTTCCTATGGCTGAATCATAAGCTCTCCAGTAACTTCAAACGAGAAGCAAGTACTTACATGGTAGAAATATATCTGAGCAGTAAGGGAAGACTCCTACTAGCATGGACTTCGAAATTATAAGTGATGTAGAAGATGAAAGAAAGCATTTTTGTAGCTATGTGAGTGTGAAGAAAGCCCAGGAAAGAACTGACTGGCTTCTTACAGAGCAGGGAAAGCTGTGAAAAGGTAAATGTAGAGAAAGCCAGTTGACATATTTGCTTGTGAAAGTGGCTGCAAAAGAATAGAGAGTATTAAAGCTGCATAAAGTCATAAAGATACGGTGTGGGAAATGGTATGATGTTAAACCTTAAAATTCTTTGGTTTTTTTTTCCAGTCTCCTTTGTTCTTGATGTTTCTTGACTGTGTTTGGCAGCTGCTAGAACAATACCCGGCAGCCTTTGAGTTTTCTGAAGTGTACTTGACCGTACTGTACGACAGCGCACGCATCTCACTCTTCGGCACTTTTCTTTTCAACTGTCCCCATCAGCGAGTGAAGGAGAGCACTGTGAGTATGAGGTGCTACACCAGCTTCTAACATCAGAGACTTCAGCTTGCCCTCTTGAGCAAGAACATCAGCTCAACTCAGTGGCATTCTTTTGTATTTTTCAAAATGTCATGGTCTGTGTGGGACAAAACATTCAGCTCCCTGGTGAATATGATCAGAATGTCCTTTAATCAGGAGATCCTTGCGCAGACAGTGAGTAACTGTCAAGACAGTAACTCTCTGCTGAATGTCCTTTTTTTTTTTTCTTTCCCCTTTCTAGAATGTGGTATTATTTGTACTCCTCTAGGAAACAGATTTCTGTCTGGAACTGATAAAGCAGAATGACAGGCAATAACTAGAATTTCACACTTTGGGCAAACTTGGAAATCTCTTGACATGATTTTTTGAGTAGTTGAGGAAATTGGGAAAAGCTATGTAAAGTTCAAAGAGTAATGCACAGTGAAGGTATTTAGAAAATGGAACACTGAAATGCGTCTTTGAAAACTGGAGCTTATCAGAACTCTGTAAAAAGCATTCAGTGACTGACAAAAGTGAAACTTTGTTATTTTATTACATATTTTCTCTTTAAAGTTGTAGGTAACTACCATAGAAGGTGGAGCATTAAGAAATCACTGGCAGGGGGTTGGAATTAGATGATCCTTGAGGTCCCTTCCAACCTTACCATTCTATGATTCTATATTCTCAAAATAACAGTGTGGAGGGTTTAACAGTAAACAAACAATTTAATGTCATTGAAGAGTAATTTTTACTGAGGAAGTCCTGCCTCTGCATTGCTCAAATGGAAACCAGGGCGCAGCTGTCTTTTCCAGCAGCAGACTGCCTCACCGCTCAATTGCTTTGTTTTGCAGCCATCTCTAAATTGTACCCCTGCTCTTTGGCCATAGTAAAGTTTTGTGAATAAACCCATTTTCTTGGATTGTTTTGAATGTGCCTATGTATTTAATTTCTTGCAGGAATTTGCCATAAGCAAAAATATTCAGCTGGGTGATGAGAAAGGCCTCAGATTTCCTTGCGTTTGGGACTGGTCTCTTCAGTTCACAAGCAGAGATCGCCTGCTCTTTCACAACCCTCTGTATATTGGAAAGAGTGCACCATGTGTCCAGAATGGAGCAGTGAAAACTTTCAAACGCTCAAAGGTAACTACAGTGCTGTCTGTCTGTGCGTGGGCTACTGCTGTACTCAGCCACGAGGTGCTAATGGTAGAAAACTGACAGTTATGTGGTGGCTTACACCTGCAGTTTAGCAGTAGCAGCATTAACTTCTCTTTGATTCTCAGCCTAAAGAAATGTTTTCCTGTAGAAGTAAAGATGTAAATTGCTGAGCCTTGCGTTCCAGGATATTTTCTGATACAGCCAAGCTCGCTGCCAACATTTCCATTATTTCCCTATGGAAAAGTGATGAGATGCCACTTGCTTCCCCAGGGTTGTCATTTTTTTTTTTTCAGTAAATACCAGTTAGTTCATTATTTGTTGTTTTAGAAAGTCTAGAAAATGTATGTATTTCTTTTTAAAGGCCATGTTGCTTGCCCTGTGAGCCCTGCAGTAGCGAGTCACAAACTCAGAACTGTTAAAGGTCACATCATTTCTCTGGATGATGCATCCTAGCAGCTCAGGGAAATCTGCTATTCAAATAAGCATAGAAGTGGAAAATTACCGGTATTTATTTTCTGCAGAAAAACTACAGCTCCACATTGCGAGGTGTGCCCCCAGCATTTAAAAATGGAATCATCAGTGAGCAAGAGTTCCTTCCAAGAAGAAACTCTCTGATCTTAAAATTAAAACCGGACTTTTTACAGCCAACAGAGAGCCAGAGTAACAGTAACAGCATGGAACAGTTCTTCAGAGACTGGTTTGCAAAGCCTGTTGATTTGCATGGCATCATTCTACCCCGTACCTCTGGAACACAAGTGAAACTCTGGAAACTCTGCTACTTCCGCTGGGTTCCTGAAGCCCAGATTAATCATGGTGGCTTCATCACTGCTTTCCATAAAGTGTCCTTGCTGGCAGATGAAGTAGACATGTTGAACCGGAATCTTCGGCAGTACAAAAGCAACTCTTCCTTGCAAGGCAGCTGCTCGGAACTGGATCAAAGCAGGATGTACTTCAGAGCAAGCACTTCAAATGACACCTCTGGGGCCCCAGACTTTCTCTCCTCCTCATTCCCGTTTTCTCCTGTAGGGAACCTGTGTAGACGGAGCATTCTGGGAACACCTTTAAGCAAATTTTTAAGTGGTGCCAAAATCTGGTTATCTACTGAGACGCTTGCAAATGAAGACTAAGGCTGGTGATGAGGTGGTTTAAATGTTTGGGGAGAATGCAGCATATCACTTTGTCTTTCCAGAGTTAACACTGCTTAAGGTGGCACTGAACGCTGTAAGGAGTTTTATAGACAGGTGTTATGTAAGGTTTGCACAAACACTTAAAAGCAAAGCAAGTCATGCTTCAAGTGGCACAACTTCCTTATAAGCAGTTTTCATCTGCTGGGGCTTCTGATTCCTAATTCCTTCTCTTATTGTGGTTTGGCTTATTATACGTCAAAGAGCATTTCATTAGCTAACAGAAAGGCTTGGTGCAGTTCTGAATGGCATTTCTGCTGGAAATACCCTTTTTTTTCCCAGAGAAGGACTGAAGAGATTCCTGTGTCCATACAACTTGTCAAATCCAAGCAGTTAGGAGCAGTGGACACAGACTGACAGCTGAAATCTGGGAACAAACTATTTGGTCAGATTGCCTCTTCAGGGAGAACAGGTATATGAATACGTACATACATACTCATCTTCTGTGACTTGGTCACCCTACATCTGTGTATCCATGGAGGGGGGTGTGCTCCCTTTTCTTTCTCTCCCCAAAATGTATTCTTTAATGGTTAGTCAGATTTGCGATCTTTTGTCATGGCCTTGACTTTAGGCTGTAGGAATCAACTTCAGGACAATGCACTGTTAACCTTAAAACATTTACTGTAGATACAGTATCCTAGTAGCTTTAGAAGTGCCTTTAATTGAGAGGAAGCAGTAGCAAGACCAATGCAGCTGACCCTCCTGCTCCCTAATCCTTTACAATACATTGTTATGGGAAGTTGTTCTTCCACTCCTGCCCCGCTCTTCCTGTTTCTGGAAATAACAGACAGCAGTTTTTTCCTCTGTAGGGTTGGCCTTGTTTGTAAGACTCATAAGCCTCTCAATTTTTATATAAGCACCTCAAATACTTAGCATTATAACCCTGCACAGATCCTGATCCCTGCCAACAGCCTCCTCATCCTGTTGCAGGGTAAGGTTGTGTTCAGCAGAATTCACACCCTGCTGGGTTCTAGAAAGGAGGACAAGCTCTATCCAAGTGGCCAAATCCATGAGAGGTGCTACTGCTGTCACTTGTAAGCAGATGCTGGAGGAGGAGTGGTTAGTGGTGCCTTCTTTTTACATACCTGCTGTCCATGTGGGCTGTGCAGTGGACAAGCATTGCTTGAGAGGATAAAATCCAGGAGACTCCCTCTGATGCAGCAGCCTCCTCTTTGCTCTAAAACCTTTTAAATGATACCCACTCCCCTGGATGCTGTGCCAGGAAAGCCCTCAAGTTTTATAGGGGGAAAAGCAAGAGAATGAAGTACACTGGAGGGTGAAGCAATGGTAACATGTCACATGGAACCTCTATTCAAGTGCTTATTCACAAGCTGAGGCTCCAAAGGCCTGATCAAATAACTAGAGGCTGCTGTCATGTGATGTGTGTGAGGGCAATTAGGCAAGGGAGGGATGGGAGTTTGAGCTCTTGTTTGTAAAACCAAATTGGTCTTCAGCACAGCCTAAGTCCAGTGTGGAGTTTGGATGTCTAAGGTAGCTCAAGTATTTGTTTTAACACCCAGAGTGGCCTTAAGTGCAGGCTTTGTGCTAGAAGGGTCCAGTGCATACAAATCCCTGTTTTTCCCCAGGCAGAAGATGACCCAACTACAAAGCAGCTGAGGGCATAGGGTGTGGGCATAAGCAGGCAGCATCAGTGTAAAAGTGAGCTAATATAGGGAGGGGAGGACGCAGGTTTCCTTTTCTAACTACCTGAGCCCCCAAAGCCCTGTTTTTATGCAAAGAAGCTGACTCTCTGTGTGTGCACAGGGACACACACATGTGTGTTACAGCTTCATGCCAGGTTGGTTCTGGACAGCTGTTTGTGAGGAACAAAGGTCTATTCACCTCAGTTGCCTAATTATGCTGCAAGGTGGTCTGAGCATGTTAAATGGTCCACAAAGGAGTTGTGCTTATTTACAAGCTTGCTGGAGCAGTCATCTCACTTGTTCAATTCATTATCCAAATGTTTGTGTTAGTTTTCTCTTGGGGTTGTTGTGGTTTTTGGTTTTGGGTTTTTTTTGGAGGGGGGTGGTGTTTGGGGTTTTTGTTTGGGGTGGGGGTTTTTTTTGCGGGGGTGGGGTGGTGGTGGTGGGTTTTTTGTTTGTTTGTTGGTTTGTGGGGTTTTTTTTTTTTTTTTCTTAGCTTACTGCTTTCCCTGGCCTGATACTTGACATAAAAGACCTCAACCTGTGTGCTTAGTGACTTTTGGTACCAATTGTTTCTCTTTATAAAATGACAGTTAAAATTATGGTGTCTCTTTTTCTTTTTTTTTTTTTTCCCCCCCCTTCCATTCCTTAAAAGTATAACTTTTTTGGGTTAAAGGTACCAAAAGTATGTAAATAAAATATTCCACTTAGGCAGCTGGTGGAATAAAAAAGAATGTTTAGGCTAGTACCCTTAGGGGGAAAACATTGGTACTCTATTTAACAAGGATTGTCTTTTATAAGTAAACTTCCAACACTTTTACATTTCATTTCTAAGATGTGTACAGATGCTGCAGATGGTCTTTGTGTTTTATAGATCTAGCATAGAAGGGGTTTAAAAATACTATGCCTTTGTAATAAACAAAACCTGTCTGAATATCTATTTGCCAAACTGAATCAAAAAGAACTTTCACACGGTGGACAAAGGGGAGCTAGGCAAGAAGAGGCTGAGACAAGCATGGGCCAGGAGATGGGAGTTACCACCTTGCCCAGGAAAGGCAGATGCAGTTCTGTGGCTGTGTTTGCAGGGGCCTTGCCTGCTGCAGAATCTGAGCAAGCACTGTGTGTGTGTGTGTGTGTGTGTGTGTGTGTGTGTGTGTGTGCAATTGTGCCTGTGTATGGTGGTTCTTTCTCTTTAAGTTAAGCAGTTTCTTTACTTTCAAAAGACAGGTACTTAATTATAAAATTTTCTCCCCTCTACACAGTTGCCTTATCAGAAGTCAGTAGGGACTGCTCTGAACACCTATCTTTAACTTCTGTGTACAGAATACTGACAGACAAGTATGTGTATATGTGTGTGTGTATATATATGTACACATTTATCCAAGTTTAATTTTTGTTCACCATTTAAAAAAAGATACTGTTAATCTCATGTTTGTGTTGCAAGATTAGAAAAGCTGTCAAGCAGCTGATCATTTTTTGTCTGTTTCTAGAAAATGTGCACTATTGTGGCTGTTGTTATCATGAGTTTTGTACTACACTGTAGACCACACAGGGTGAAACGGAGAATGCCGATTGGGATAGTCAGAGTGTGCCTCCAGTGTCATCAGTTACTGTGAAAGAGAGCTTACTGTGGATCTGGAGATTGTGGTAGTACAACATTCACCATTTTCTACTGAGTGTGAAAGAAATCTTTCATTCCAGAAATGCATTGAGAAATATGTTTGTGTGTATGTGTATACCCAGGCCTGCACCTAGCTGCAATACCACTTTCATATTAACTGCCTTGTATTTTTTATTAAGATGTAGCAAGCGAGGTGAAGGTTTTGGCTTACTCTCGGATGGAAAAAATATTAAAAACCAAAAGATTTCTAACATATGTTTAAGCAAAGGATGAAATCTTAAAATTTGCCTCTAACATAAGAGACAGAAATCTGTACCTCAAATTGCTCTAGGCAGTAGATTTCTAATGCTGTTGCTGTGGTTTAGAGTTCACTCTCAACTGAAACTAAAACCTTTGTGCCTGATAATGATATACTGAGTAAGTAGCAGTGCCAGGAAGCTTATAAAATCCTGATGCTGAGTTGTGAATGTGAAATAAACTAGACTAAATAAATGTTCTTACCTTTCCACAGTGAACTTCAGCTGGTTTTCTTTCACTTACTCCAACAAAAAATACAGTGGAAGTGTGTATTTGTTTTTGCTGCAGAAAGATGATTAATAAAAAAAAAGTTGTGCACATGATTATTACTTCCTTGTTACACTCTGTTTATAGCATCTGCTGTTTGTATGGTAGGCAGAATTTCTGGTATCAGGTAAACTTTTAACTTAGTGTGACAAAGAAGCATCCAAAGAAAAGATGCTGGGTACATGTTAACATTAAGTTCTGTGTATTACTCTATGCCATCACTGAGCAGCTGTATTTTTAATATGGAAGTGAAAATGTGCAATACAGAACACAAAGTGGGGCCAGCTGATAGACAAGCCTTACACCTTGTAAGGGAACTTGCATGATACAATGACCTCAGGCTACACTGACAGCATGGAAATGATCAAGACTTGATGCACTACCTTTTTTTTTTTTTTTTTTTTTTTTTTTTTTTAATTATAGAGGATGGTCTCTGTTGGTACTAGCATAGAGTGCAGCTGTTTCATAGAATAAATTAGAAACTGGCTTCTCAAACTGGTTTTTAAAGAATGTTTTGTGCAAAAACTAACAATAGGGATATCCCAGGAAACCAGATTTATAAGAAACTACTTTTATTAAAGCAGCAGCCAGTAGTGTACCATGCTAGTTCCTTTAAAAGTACTCAAGTTCCCCATAAGTTCCAGACCTCTGCTGTCAGCTGACACGTTTACTCTTGCCTCCAATGGCTTGCACGTGACAAACTTCTACTGTAGCACCCAGCTTCTTCAGCTCGCTCAGCCAGATCATCTGCTTGTGGGACAGGCGATCATTGGGACCTTTCACTTCCACTAGCTGCAAGGAAAGGTGCATGATGAGTAGTGTGCCTGTGCAGGAAATGGAAGATCATTACTTCCCACAGACTAATGTAAGCATTCTTTTTATGGCTGTTACTATTAACAAAAATAACATAGATTTAGTAAAACACAAGCCCTAACAGGTGCCAAATTCTGAAGCCCTACAGTTCTAACTGTAAGAGAGGGTTTTGTGTAGTACATGTCCACCAAACCACAGCAGCACTGGTGAATGAACATACCACATATTAAAAAAAAAAAATCTATCACCCACAAGGTTCCAGCTGATACTGACTGCAACTCACTTACACAGATGTTCTACAGAACTACATTTCTGCTGTGCAGCTGTGTATTATTAAATGGTTCCAGTAACTGAGAGATGTCCAATAGTCTTCTAGTACCTATTCCACTACACGCACAGCTGTTGTAGTCTCATATATCCAAGCTTTCGTGCAAGTGATGACATTAGCATTCCTTGCCTGTCAGAACTGTCAGAACGGGTGTGACTGATTGTTAACAGCTGCTGCCAATGTAGCAATAGTAACTGAAGACCTCTTCTACAACAGCATCTAGCCCCCACCTGCAGTTTCTCTAAAGTGCCCATTAAAGCCACAGCAAAATGGGATGAAATAGCAGATAATCGCCCATAACTTGCCACAGCTGCTGGGCAGATGAGCAGCAGGTGTAACTCCACCACAAGAAGTGAACACAGTTTGTGTGCTCTGACAACTGGAAGGTTTTATACCTAAGGGTAAGACCAGCTGAGCACTGAGCATTTCCATGATCTCCCAGCATACCTTAAAGTGGTTAGTGTGAGTACGCCACACAACCAGGTCAGGAAGTCCTCCTCTGCAATGGCGCAGGTCTTTGGAAAGGCGCCGAAAAACGCCACTCAGAAACAGTCCTCCAAGGCAACAGACAAGGCTCTGTAAGAGAAATTCTGGTAGTTGGATTTTTTTTTTTAAATTTTAAAAATTATTACTAATATCACCCATCCGTTTCCCTACTGACACAAGAATGTTCTATGGGCCATCTCAGCTTTTTGTTTAGTCACATACATGCAAGTAAAAAAACCCTTGGGTAGCTGTTATCTAAAGCATTTTCTCTGCACTTTTCCCAACTACCCTTGCAGAAGTGACTGTATCAGAACAGAGTAACAGGCCTTGCCCACTCACCATCGGTCTCGGCTCAGTGCCTTAGCACAAACTGAGCACACCATGGCCATATGTGACGTAAGGGCATTTGAAACCAAACAGTGCCCATTCTGGACAACAGCCACTTACCTGAGCTTGCTGGAGGGAACTAAAACGCCCCCAGCTAACCAGTGCTGCTGCTTTCCCCTCCTGTGTGGTCCAGATGTCAGCAACTAGCTTTGCTAGTGTCTCTGAAGAAGCTGTATGAAGCTGCTGGAGTCTGTCCTCAATAACTTCCCTTCTGTTTCCATAGAAGCTGTCAGTATATAAATCCAGAGGGAATGTCTGTATAAAAAAGGTAAACACAGCTCTGAAGAACTGCCAGCAGCAAAGCATGACAGTGCCCTACTTCTTACTTTTCTTATCTCAACTACAAAGTCAAACATTGAGTCAATTTAACTCTAACATATCCACCACATAAACCTTTATGAAATAGGGAAAACTTTGCATATATTTAACACCCAATGTCAGTACAATGAATGCTGGCCATGGCTAAGCCTGAGTGCTGATAACTTTTGACCTCTAGACAGAGGTTTCCTTTAATATCCAGCAAAGAGTTACCTGCTGCTTGATTTTTCCAAGCAGTAACAGTCTAGTCAGGATTTGGAATCAGCATCAAGACAGCTCAGGTACAGTGAGCAGTTTGAGGTGGGAAGAACAAAGCAGTGATGAAACTGGAGAGTATTACTCCCATCTGGCTAAAAGCAGAGAGTCTCATGAATGATGCTGAACACATCACTGTACAAATTCCCTGTAGCAATTACTCCATTTTGAACACAGCTGGACAAGGCTATGAAGTAGTAGCTGAGTGCCCTTCTAGATTCTCAAAATTAGATGCAGATTGCTGACAGATGGCAAATTTCAACTTTTCACTAACTGCTAGTTTCCAGTTTTCTAACTGCAATTATTAAAACTAGTCATAATTTGTAGGATGTAAAGCACTTAGCTAAAAGCCTCAAGTTCACCTGGAATCTTAAGGTATGACAGGGACTGCTGGGCAGGTTGTAGTGGTGGTGTTGGTTCCTTTGATAAAAAGGAAGGACGATCCCAAGATCCCAAAAACATAAACGTTGGGGTAGAGTAGGTGGGGGTGTTAACAAACCTGACTTTAAAACTGTGACTTCCCATTACAAGCTACCGACAGTAATATTTACTTTTAGTTATTTTTTTAATTGAATGCATAATTTTTAAATGAGATGACCAGTGCTACAGTATAGCAGTATCCTTCCACTGACCATAACAGAGCTCCAATATAGCACATGTACATTAAGCCAGATTAATCCCATCTGACAGGCAGTCCAGACTTACACAGCAGTTAGTTATCAAGGAGCAAACACCAAGATCTGTGTGAAAAGTCCCTCAGAATAAAATGTTAACCGAATCCTGAATAAGATTTTAACATAGTTACAGAGCCTACAGCAATGAGTAAAAGACATTAACTGATGAAAGCCCTTCAACGGTACCTGATAGGAATTTCTGAAAACATCAGGTATGCCATCCATGAAAATTATATCCCACATCAGAATACCATAGAGTGTAATGAACGTTGAGCCTTCCCCATGAATACCTAAAGAGTAAAATTCAGTAACAAAGGAAATACTAATTTCTAGAGCAATGTCATATGAAGACATACTAACTAAAACAAGAAACACGCTATGTTCAAGGTTACACACGGTTGAAGTCAGCATACACTAACACTATAGCATTAAGCTATAAAACAATTTCCAGAGTTTGCCGATGCTTTCTATTTCCAGGCTACTGGCCTTCATTTCCAGCACAGGATGACATTGCCGGTCACAAGCCAGCTTTACTGTTCTCACTTCATCAAGTTCTTAATATACTTTTTTTTTTTTTTTTAATTTAATTATATGCACATACATATACACCTGTGTGCATATCTATGCTGCATATATGTACTCACCACCAGCAGATCAGTAATCAAAAATACATTAACAAAATGATTGCATAAATAAAAATATTTTGTTACATTTATAGATAAATATACATGTATACATGTGTAGGCATAGATACACATATGTACACATAGAAGTGTGTTTACATATCTATATCTATATCTATATATATATATATACATACACATATATATATACATACACACACACATATACACATACACATATACACCTATATACATATACATACATATATACACATATATATACACATACATATATATACACATACACGCATACATATATATATACACATACATATATACACATACACACACACGCATACATACACGCATACATATATATACATGCATACATATACATGCATACACATACACATATATACATACACATATATATACACATCTACATACACATCTACATACACATATATTCATACATATCTACATACACATCTACATACACATATATTCATACACATCTACATACACATCTACATACACATCTACATACACATATCTACATACACATATCTACATACACATATCTACATACACATATCTACATACACATATACATACATATATACACACACATACACATATACATACATAAACATATACATATATACACACACACGTACACACACACACACGTACACACACACACACGTACACACACACGTACACACACACGTACACACACACACACGTACACACACACACACGTACACACACACGTACACACACACGTACACACACACACACGTACACACACACACAC
>VWZE01020925.1:184477-199929 GCA_013396675.1 Eubucco bourcierii | reverse complement strand
GAGGTGTTCAAGGCCAGACTGGATGAGGCCTTGAGTGACCTGTACTAGTGGGAGGTGTCCATGCCTATGGCAGGGAGTTGGAACTAGATGATCCTTGAGGTCCCTTCCAACCTTACCATTCTATGATTCTATGATAATACAGTCCAAGACTAATGTGTCTTTGGACATAGATTAGCCAACCAGGACGGCACTTGGCCAAGCCTGACCATATTGGGTGAAGCCATAATCTTGCTTTACCTGAATTTGGGTAGAACACAGACCTTGCACAAGGCATGCACAAGCTGAGCACATGTACCTTGTATGCCACAGGATGCAAAACAAGTCTGAGTGAGCCAGAGTCCTCAGACTCAGTGGCTCCAGGTTCTCTGTCCCCTTTCCTATGGTTGCTTCTCCCCAGAACAGAAGGAGGGGGAGCAGGGGAATATGTCTGGGCAAGCCAGGACATGCATAAGCCTACTTTGGCCTGCTTAGCCCTACCACAACAGTCAAGCAGTCACCAAAAGCCAGGGCCACAAACAAGTTTAAATAAAAAGAAACATTTTTGATAGAAGGAGCAGAAGATGTTTGGAGAAGCCTCGGTGCCAAAATTCACACATGGAGCTGGGTAGGGACCTGGAGCAGCTTCAACACTTTTGAGCGGTGGAAATTGGACACCAGGCTGATAAAAACAGAGCAGAGACTTGTTCAAGTACAGCAAAGAGCTAAAAGAGTTGGCTTAAGGCTTGTTGAGAGAGAGCAGGCTACTCATGCTGGGACCAGGAGCAGGAGCTGGGCCTGGGGAAGGGGCCAGGCTGTGGTTCCCAGCACCTGCACGCCTGCCAGGATAGGCAGCAGGAGCTCAGAGAGGTATTTGCCCTCCCTATTTGTACAGCAAGACTGGTACCAGGTATGAGATGTCTCCAGCAGCTTTGTTGGCATCATCTTGTCACCAGCCAGGCACAAGGATGTGATTTCCACAAACAGTCTGCTGGAGGGAGTTATCAACACAGCAACGGATCAAACGTTTGGTCCTTGTGGCTGTCAACACAGCAAGGCAGAGCTGGCACTATTAGAATTTGATTGCAAGGTGCACTTGGGCAGGGGGAGGGAAGAAAGCATGTTGAAAACCTCTCACAGTCAAAATTTTAGCTTAAACTGCCTTGCTTAGCAAACACTTCTCTGCTCTCTGCCAAGAAAAGGGGAATTAGACTCAATTCTGCCTCAGGAAGTGAAGTAGTGGACATCAGGGACAAGAGCAGAGAATAAGCTCAACCTTCTGGAGACACTCCAGTGTGATAAAAGAAAACACAATAATAGAGAGAACAGCATGTTCCCTTTGTCAGGGCCAAAGCTACCCTGCAAGCAGAACAGGAATTTGCCTGGGGCAGCAACATGGATAATGGCTTTATTATTATTATCTGAGCAAGCCAAAGATGCTTCCCAGCACGTAGAGGAGAGCAGCGAGCCCAGAGCCACCTCTGTGAATGTGAGGAATTGGAAGGGTTATTTTTTCAAGTGGTTCAGGCAGGAAGTTTCTCATTTAGCTGATTGAACCCAGCAAGTGAAAGAAACATATGGCTCATATATCTGACCACATGGAGGTACAGTCTAGCTTAGGCTAGCAGATTTGGAGTGTATTAATAAAACAAGACTCTGGTACAGTACTCATGGCCTTGGCTCGCAGGTTAGGACAGTCCAAATTTCTCAATGATTTATTCATAGAATGGTTTGGGTTGGAGGGGACATTAAAGATCACCCAGTTCCAACCCCTCTGCCACAGGCAGGGACACCTTCCACCAGCCCAGGTCGCTCAAGGTCTCATCCGACCCTGTCTTGAACACCTTCAGGTAAGGAGCAGCCACAACCTCCCTGGGCAACCTGTGCCAGTGTCTCCCCACCCTCGCTATCAAGAATTTCTCCCTAATGTCCAATTTAAATCTGCCCTACTCAAACTTGAATCCATCCTCTCTCATCACTACAAGTCCTTGTAAAAAGCCCCTCCATAATTTCATTGTAGTCCCCTTCAGGTACTGGAAGGCTGCTCTAAGATCTCCCTGGAGCCTTCTCTTCTCTGGACTGAACACTCTCAACTCTGGCAGCCTGCCCCTGTTTTGTTATTCAGAATACTTGTGTTTAGTTGTACCATAATGTAGTTACTTTGTTCTTTTGCCTGAAACACTAATTTTTCTTGTCATTCTTCCAGCCTCAATGGGCTTATTACCTCTTTTTTGTTCCTAGAGAGGTTTTGTTTGGGTTGGTTTTTTTTTTCTAATGCAAAAATGTAACTTTTGAAAAATGTCACATAATTCTCAGAAAGATGATGGAACTTGAACCATCACCAAAAAAAAAAACCCAACCAAACAACCTTTCTGTCTTGCAATGCCAGGTCAAGGGGCAATGGGTTTGAATTGGCAGAGGGGAGATTGAAACTGGATGTTAGGAGGAAGTTGTTTGCAGTGATGGTGGTGAGACACTGGCACAGGTTACCCAGGGAGGTTGTGGAGCACAGAAGCACAGAATGTGATCAAAGATCCCATTCTGTGCTTCTGTGCTCCACAACCTCCCTGGAGATGTTCAAGACCAGGTTGGATGAGAACTTGAGGGACATGTGCTATGGGAGGTGTCCCTGCCTATGGTAGGGAGTTGGAACTGGATGATCTTTGAGGTCACTTCCAACCTTATCATTCTATGATTCTATGAATTGATGCTTTAAAGTCATAGTATTAGAGTCCTACATTACTGGTAATGTGAGATGGCTGCTCCAGACCTCATGAGGAAGCTCTGCCAACCTCTGTGTGTCAGGACTACTAGAAACAAATACACCCATCTGAGACCTGATAGCTGCCTGAGCAGCTCTCTGCATCCTGACACACACCCAGTGACCAACCTTGAGCAAACTACTCAACAACTGAAATCCTGCTATGAAGTGCAACTCAACTATCTGGCAATTGCAGCTACACCAGTTCCAGCACCACTCTCTGTATTAGCTACCTGACCTGCACACACAGCAGCCAATGGGTACTAAAGGGGGATGATTTATCTTGGTCCATAAACAAAGACACTGAGAGAGAGAATGATTTTTAGAGCTCTAGAATCCTTGAAAAGATACTTTCTATATAGTGTTACAAGGTAGATTTTCTGTATACTTTACCTCTCAGTCCCACACATATTTCACAGAATATATCTGGTTGGAAGATATTTCTAAGATCATCCAGTTCAGCTTTCAAGCCAGCACTGAAGGATCTATACTAAGCCACATCCCTAAGTGCCAGGACCACACCACACTTGAACAGCCCCAGGGATGGTGATTTCAGTACTGCCTTGGGCAGACCATTTTAATGTTTGAGAGCCCTTTCAGTGAAGAAATATTCCCCAATATCCAGCCTGAGCCTTCCTGGGTACGGTCTGTAATCATCTCCTCTCGTCCTGTCACTTGGCACCAAGAAGAGACTTCAAGGAGTTACAGAGAGTGATGAGGTCTCCCCTTAGCCTCCTCTTCTCCAGCCTGACCACCCTCAGCTCCCCCAGATGTTCCTGACAGGCCATGTGCTCAGGTCCTTCACTAGCCTCATTGCCCTTCTCTGGACATGCTCCAGTACCTCAAACTCCTTCCTCTAGTGAGTGACCCTCTAGTGAGTGAGCATGACCAGAGAAGGGCAACGAGACTGGGGAGAGGCCTGGAGCACAGCCCTATGGAGAGAGGCTGAGGGAGCTGGGATTGGTTAGCCTGGAGAAGAGGAGGCTCAGGGGAGACCTTCTTGCTGTCTACAGCTACATGAAGGGTGGTTGCAGCCAGGAGGAGGTTGCTTTCTTCTCTCAGGCAAGCAGCACCAGAACAAGAGGACACAGTCTCAAGCTGTGCCAGGGGAAGTTTAGGCTGGAGGTGAGGAGAAAGTTCTTGCTTGAGAGAGTCATTGACTGCTGGAATGTGCTGCCCAGGGAGGTGGTGGAGTCAGTGTCCCTGGAGGTGTTCAAGGCAGGTTTGGACGTGGCACTTGGTGCCATGGTCTGGTCTTGAGGGCTGTGGTAATGGCTTGGACTTGATGAGCTTTGAGGTCTCTTCCAACCTTGGTGATACTGTGAGACTGTGACCCAGAACTGAATACAACACTGAGGGTGTGACCTCAGCAGTGCTGAGCACAGGGGGATAATCCCCTCCCTGCTCCTGCTGACCACAGTGTTTCTAATGCAAGCCAGGATGCCATTGGCCTTCTTGGCCACCAGGGCACTGCTGACTCATGTTCAGTCAACCATCAACCAGTACCCCTAGGGCCCTCTCCAAGTAGCAGTTTTCCAACCACACACCGCCAAGTCTGCAGCTCACTACAGGGTTGTTGTGACCCAAAACCATGACCAGAATACACAGCACCTGAGTGTGCATACAGCAGGGAAGCATACAGGATAAGTGCACAAAACACTGCAGGAAGAGAAGGATTTTTAATTCTTTCCAAAAGGGATGTTTATTGTGCAGCCTTTTCAGAAAGTTCAGCACATGAAAAAAGAAGAGGACATATGTTCATCATCTGTCACAGCATCACAGGGTGTTAGGGGTTGGAAGGAACCCAAAGAAATCATCAAGTCCAATCTCCCTGTTAGAGCAGGACCAGACAATCCAGCTCAGGGCACACAGGAACACATCCAGACAGACCTTGAAAGGTTCCACAGAAGGAGACTCCACAACCTCTCTGGGCAGCCTGTGCCAGTGCTCTGGGACCCTCCCAATACAGAAATTCCCCCTTGTGTTGAGATGCTCCTTGTCCTATTGCAGTGAGCAAGTCAGCAGAGCCTGTCCCACTCCTCCTGACCCCCAGCCCTCAGAGATTGATAAACATTGATTAAATCCCCTCTCAGTCTTCTCTTCTCCAGACTAGGTCCCTCAGCCTCTCATCAGGCAGTGCTCCAGTCCCCTCATCATCCTCATAGCCCTCTGCTGGACTCTCTCCAGCAGATCCCTATTCCCCCTTGAACTGGGGAGCCCAAAACTGAAGGCAGTACTCAAGATGGGGTCTCATCAGGGCAGACATCCCTCAAGATATTCATCCTCTTTCTCCAGCAAAAGAGCCAACCTCCTAGGAAATCCCCCCAAAACCTGGTAGATGGGTTGAATTATGAAATTGTGAGAAAACTAGCTCCACAATGACCTCATTAAAAAAGATAGACAGAAAGCTAGATAGATAACCCACAGACAAACAAGGTCAGTCATAAGAAAATCCTGGTTTAGAGTGAGATCTCTCCAGAGCCAAGCAGTGAGCTGCGTGATCGACGCGCAGAATCACTTTATACAGAGAACAGTTACGTGGCACATTTACACTCTTTAATTTCTATTCCCTTTTTAAGTGAGATTATTGCTGCCCACAGCCCCTAACAAGAGATTTCTTAAGTTTCTTTTGATGTGCCAGCAAAGAAAACATCCTCTGATACACCTCTAGCCAGAAGAATGATTTTCTTTTGTTTGCTTTAACAACAGCCCAGGCAGTTCAATTTTCCAGTTCTAAGTCTCCAGTCTCTCCCCTATCAGCTTGTTAACATCCAAATGCTGTACTCTAAAGCACTCCTGGAAGAATCTCCACGGACTTCACCAGCCCAACTTGCTTCTGAACATTGAATTCACTGCTTATGAATCACTCCACTGTGTGTAAACACTCGAATCACTAAGTCACAGCTCGGATTGTACATAGTAATCAAGCGATGCTGTCAGAGTGGATCCTGTAACGACGAATGGCTGCGTGGGTGCACGGAGGCAGCTCTGCAAACATGGCTATTAGTGTTTCACTTTGCAAAGCAGGCTTTGCCTGTCTGTGAACAGATTTTATTTGCAGATGTTAAACGCCTCTGAAATATTTCCAGGTTTTGTACCTTCTTAAGATACTCGCAGGAGCCCTACCAGCCCCTCTAAAACTTGGCCACAAAAAAAAGAGGCACTGCGGTTTTTTTTCTGGTATTTAAGGGACCAAGCCACAGTGTGGAAACAGGACCAGAGCCTGTCTCAGCTTGACATGCCATTTCCATGGCCACAGCCTCTCTAAGCTTGACATGCCATTTCCATGGCCACAGCCTGTCTAAGCTTGACATGCCATTTCATCTCAGTAGCTCCCTGCATCAGGTCAGAGAGAAAAGAATCCAAAGGGAAAAAAAAAAAATTAAAAAGGAAAATAATCTACACTCACCCCCAAAAATCATTTCCCCCCTTTAAACATGAATTTAAATGCTGTAAGACACATTAATGCTCAGCTACCCTGAGGCATTCTCACAACTGCTTAAGCTAAATTGATAAATGCTGCTTTGGGTTCCTTAAACATCCCAAAGGCTGTTTTGGGTTCCTCAGCCATTGCCACAGGTGTGCCACAAACCTTGATGCCGAGCTCGATGTTCTCCCCTCCGTACACATCCATCCCAGGATCCAGCAGCCCAATCTCTCCAAAGAATTTCCTGTGCACAACAAAGGAGCAACCAATCATGGCTGGTGTCCTGTGTGAAGAGAAAAGCAACAGCAGTGCACAGTTAGTGACATTTGCAAGTTTGTAATGGTTGGCAGAGCTCTTGGTTTCAGATGCTTCCTGCCACTGATTATCCCAGAGCCTTCAGAGCAATCATAGAATGGGAAGGTTGGAAGGGACCTCAAGGATCATCCAGTTCCAATCCCCTGCCATAGGCAGGGACACCTCCCACTAGCACAGGTCACTCAAGGCTTCATCCAGCCTGGCCTTGAACACCTCCAGGGAGGGAGCAGCCACAACCTCCCTGGGCAACCTGTGCCAGTGTCTCACCACAAACAACTACCTCCTAACATCCACTTTCAATCTCCCCTCTGCCACTTCAAACCCATTCCCCTTGTCCTGTCATTGCAAGACCTTGTCAATAGTCCCTCCCCAGCCTTCCTGGAGCCCCCTTCAGATACTGGGAGGCTACTCTAAGGTCTCCTGGAAGCCTTCTCCTCTCCAGGCTGCAGAGCCCAAACTCTCTCAGCCTGTCCTCACAGCAGAGCTCCTGCAGCCCTCTCAGCATCTTCATGGTCTCGTCTGGACTGACTCAAACACTTCCATGTCCTTCCTGTGCTGGGGGCTCCAGAACTGCACACAGGACTCCAGGTGGGGTGTGAGGAGAGCAGAGCAAAGGGGCAGAATCCCCTCCCTTGCCCTGCTGCCCACACTGCTCTTGCTGCAGCCCAGCACACAGTTGCTGTCTGGGCTGCACTCACACTGCAGGTTCATGTTGAGCTTTTCATCACCCCAGACCCCCAGGTCCTTTTCCTCAGGGATGCTCTCAGCCATTCCCCACCCAGCCTGGAGTTGTGTTTGGCATTGTGCCTACCCAGGTGCAGGACCTTACACTTGGCCTTGTGGAATGTCATGAGGTTGGTGTGGGCACAGTTCTGCAGCCTGCCCAGGTCCCTCTGGATGGATCCCTGTCCTCAATGAGTGAGCTCAGTGGTTTCTAAGATGTTAATTTACCACTCCAATGAAACTGTTCAAAATTGAACTTCATTTCACTGTGTGTACACTGAAGAAAAGGTTTCCCTGAGATTAAATTACTGAAAAGCTTTCAGGTCTTGGTTCTCTCTCAAATACCTTCCTGTGTCTATGGGCAAGGGCACAACTTCTTAGATTTTCATTCCCTATCATAGAATAGCTCAGGTTGGAAGGGACCTTAGAGATCATCTACTCCAAGCTCCCTGCCATAGGCAGGGATGCAACTGAACCAGAATTGGTTGTTCAAAGCCTCATCCAACTTAGCCTTGCATATCCCCAGGGAGGAGGCATCCACAGCCTCCCTAGGCAACCTATTCCAGAGTCTCACCTCTCTTGTACTGAAGAACTTCTTCTTAAAACCCTACTGTCCCTCAGCTTCAAACCATTTCCCCTTGTCCACTTGGTAGACAGCCTTGTGAAAAGTTCCTCTGCAGCCTTCCTGTAGGATCCCTTCAGGTATTGGAAGGCAGCTCTAAGGTCCCCCTGGAATTTCTTCTCTGAATACTCTCAGCTCCCTCAGCCTATTCTCATAGCAGAGGTGCTCCAACCCTTGGATCACTTTTGTGTCCCTCCTCTGAGTTTTCTCCAACCACTCTGTGTCCTTCTTATGACAGGGACACCAGAACTGGACACAGTCTTCAAGGTGTGGTCTCACAAGAGCAAAGGGGAAGAATCACCTCACTTGTCCTGCTGGCTACACTCTTCTTAATGCACTCTAGGACACAATTTGTCTTCTGGGCTGCCATGAGGGCACTGCCAGCTCATGTAATAATGGCATTTCCTTTTGTTCTTTTCTTCTAGCATGTCTAGTGACAGAGCAGACTTCAGGACATTCAACAGTTTTTATGGCACTCTGTGAAATAAGGTTTCTGACTGGGATCATTACAGTAAAAAGAATAACAGAATTGTTTCAGTTGGAAAAGGTCTTCAAGATCATCGAGTCCAACCATCAACCTCACTCCACTGTGCCCATTAAACCATGTCCCAAAGTGCCATCTCAACACCTTTCTTGAACACCTCCAAGGATGGTGACTCCACCACCTGCCTGGGTAGCCTGTTCCAATCCCTGACCACTCTTGTAGGAAAGAAAATTTTCCTAATATCCAGAAAATACCCAACTTAAACCTCCAATGGTGCAATTCCAGGCCATTTTCTCTTGTTCCACCACCTGATATTAAGGAGAAGAGCCCAACCCCACCTCACTCCAACCTGCTTTCAGGGAGCTGTAGAGAGCAATGAGGTCTTCCCTCAGCCTCCTGTTCTCCAGATTAAACATTCCCAGTTCCCTCAGCTGCTCCTCACCAGCCCATGCTCCTTCCCCAGCATCCCTCTTATGACAAAGGAGTCCACCACTGGCCAGTGACAGCAAACTAAGTAACAGATCTCCAGAAGTAAATTCTTCACAAATTCAAGATAACTGTTTGTGGAAACATCTGATGTGCCCTTTGCCCAGTTCCACCAGTACCAAGAGGGTTCTGATTTGAACACCAGGTTGTCACATTCATCCTGCAGAACCTCATACCCTCCAGCAAAGAGTACTGCTTAGCTCCACCTCTGCTGGAGCAACCAGGGAAGAAAATACCAAAGCACAACGACAGCAGTACCAACAACACTGCCATCAACAGAACAGCAGAGAGATGGAGGAAAGGCTCAGTGCCATTAATTGATAATGACTATGCAATTTCAAGGACATAATAGATGGTTGTGTTTACCAAGGACCCTGGTTACAATGTGCACACACATCCTCCCTCCTTCATCACTTTGCAAAATATGGGCCAGACCCCATGCAGCTGCCTGGAGCTGAGGATGCTGTTCTGCTTTGCACAAGCTGAGATCAAGGTTGGGGGTATTTTTTGGTTTGAGTGTTAAACACTTGTGACCATCTCCATAAAAATCACACTTTGCCACAGAGCACAGCACTGAGCAAACCCATATCATTATGCTCTGGCTGCTTGGGGATACACTCATCTGCTGCAGTTATGGGATGTGGAAAGTTTACCCCCTGGGATATTTCCTGTACTGAAAGAGAAATCCAACAACTGCTTTCAATGGATTCCATGCTGAAAAAAAACCAAACCAACCAACCAACCAAAAAACAACAAAAACAAAACTCAACCAACCAACCAACCAAGGATGCATTTAGAGAGATCAGCAGGCAGCAGATAATGAATTTTGCCTTTTGCAAGGTACTGTCAGAGTCTACTCTTATGTGGAGCTCTGAGACCCTTTCTGCTCAATCTGAGCTGTAAAATTTGAGGCAAAGGAAGTTTCACTATGCAGGATGGAATCACCTCTGCAGCTCTTTGCCTGGGAGACACCAACCTTGTGCTACCTGAGGCAGGCATGGAAGGTGTAATACAAGGAGAGCCCATGCACCTGGAAACCTCACAGCACTTACACCCATTCTGCAGAGGGAACCTGGTCTTGAGTTAGAAATGGAGCAAGAGAATCATCTAGAGGTACTAGAGGTGTTCAAAGAAGGGTAACTAATCTGGTGAAGAATCTAGAAAACAAAGCTCATGAGGAGTGGCTGAGAGAACTGGGATGGTTCAGTCTGGAGAAAAGGAGATTGAGGGGAGACCTTCTCACTCTCTACAGCCCCCTGAAAGGAGGTTGTAGAGAGGTGGGATTGGTCTGCTTGACCAAGTAACAAGTGGCAGAACAAGAGGGATTGGCCTCAATTTGCACCACAGGAAGTTTAGACTGGCTATCAGGAAGAATGCCTTCACTGAAAGTGTTCCCAGGTGTTGGGAGGTGGTGGAGTCCTCATCCCTACAGGGATTTAAGGCTCAGGTAGATGTGGTGCTTAGGAATGTGGTTTACTCAAGGATTTGTCAGTCTTAGGCTAATGATTTGACTCAGTGTTCTCTAAGTTCTTTTCCAATCTAGGCAATTCTCTGATACATTTTAATGGCAGTCAAAACCCTGCCTCAAGGCACATTTCAAGGCTCATCCATGCTATGAAGCAAGTGCAAGATTGATCCAAGCAGTCAGAACTTGGAGAGGAGGAAAGAAGCCTTAAATATAATAGAATCATAGAATGGTAAGGTTAGAAGGGACCTCAAGGATCATCTAGTTCCAACCCCCTGCCATAGGCAGGGACACCTCCCACTAGCACAGCTCACTCAAGGCCTCCTCCAACCTGGCCTTGAACACCTCCAGGGAGGGAGCAGCCACAACCTTCCTGGGCAACCTGTGCCAGTGTCTCACCACCCTCACTACAAAAAACTTCCTCCTAACACCCAGGCAAATATGCCCAGGCAGAGCTTACAGATGGCAAAGACCAGGACCACACAAAATGCCCATACCTGCCAGAGCAGCACCTGGGGTTGCCCCAACACTGCCCAGGCAGCTGCAGGGCTCAATAACCCCTCTACAACCCTTACAGCCCAGCACCACCAACAGTTGGCCAAATTAATCTTGGAGGAATCCTTCAGCTCCTTGGATGAAAGCTTCTATCCACTTTATTATTATTTATAGACATTTTAATACTTTTAATGAGCTGGTCAAACAGCTGAACTCAGCTGCCATATTAGATTAGTGGAATCTATCAGAGGGCTTTTGCAATAGATTCCTTCCCTGACAGCAAGCTCAGCCTTCCTTCCAATAAGCAGCATCATGTTTCATGGTTTGCTGCCACTCTACTACTTAAGGTTTCAATTCTATCACTTTTTTTGTAGCAAGTTAACTGCCATTAGCACAATCAATTCTTTCTGAAATGATAACCATGTTAGAGATGCCAAATCTAATAGCTCCCTTATCCTAGATTACCTCTTGGAAATAAATAAGAGGGTGAGTTGCTCTGGTTTTACACCCAGTATCAACAACCCAGTCCGTCTGCCTCACTGGGAATATATCTGGTATAGCACAGGAACCTTTTGACTTCTCCAGTCAAAGCCTGTTAAGTCTGTCAAAGGCATTCAGAAAACAGTTTATGCCAGAAAAAACATCCAGGTTAGAGTCAGACAAATTGAAGTGGGTATCTGACCCAATAATGTGGATTACTATGAACTCACCACCAGATAAACAAGGATTTCTGAACTGGAAACCCCTCAGCATCACAGTAGGTTTGGTGTAGAGTGGTTGGAAGGCTGACCTGGGGGTCCTAGTTGATGGTCAGCTGAACAGGAGCCATTGTGTGCTCTGAAGATAGCTAAGAAGAAGGTAGCTAAGAAGATCACCAGCACCCTGCTTTGAATCAGCAATGCTGCAGCCAGAGAAGAGATTGCCCCCTGTACTCAGCACTAGTGAGGCTACACCTCAAGTATTGAGTTCAGTTTTGGGTCTCTCACTCCAAAAGGACATTGTGGTGCTGAAATGTGTCTAGAGAAGGGCAATGAACCTGGTGAAGGGTCTGGACAACAGGTCTGGTGAGGAGCAGCTGAGGGAACTGGAGTTGTTTAGTCTGGAGAAAATGAAGTTGAAAGAAGACCTCCTCACATCTCTACCTGAAAGGTGGCTGCAGTGTGGTTGTGGTTGGTCTCTTCTCCTAAGTAACAAGTGACAGACCAAGAGAAGATGGCCTCAAGTTGCACCAGGGGAGGTTTAGGTTAGATATTGGGAAAAATGTCTTGCCCAAAAGGCTGCCCAGGGAGGCGATGGAATCACCATACTGTAAGGATTGAAAACCCACTTAGAATCATAGAATGGTAAGGTTGGAAGGGACCTCAAGGATCATCTAGTTCCAACCCCCTGCCATAGGCAGGGACATCTCCCACTAGCACAGGTTACTCAAGGCCTCATCCAACCTGGCCTTAAACAAGGTGTGGTGCTTAGATGTGGTGCTGAGGGGCAGGGTTTAGCGGCCACCTGCTTTGACAATCTTAACCAATCTCTTCCAACCGAAACCATTCACTGACCCAACACTCATTGTTTCTCACTGTGACTTCACTGCATAGCCCACAGAACCACTGATCCCTCCCAAAACGCTCTTGGAAAGAGCCTGTTTGGGAGTTTTGTAAACTTCACCTTCAAATTTTCCTCTGGTTTCATTTCGCTGCACATCCTGTTTCCCGCGGGCGGCACCGTGAAGCATGCAAAGCAGCGGTGCCCGAGCAGGGCCGAGGTCCCTGGAGCAATACAAATTAAGTGCCACATTCTTCTTTGTAACAATGCCTCAGTATTAAATTCATGAGGAATCAAGCAGTGCTCGGCAATTTAAACACAAACACCATTTGATTTTGTGGCAAATCCTTCCAAAAGGTGGACGTTTTACAATAACAGATAGCCCATGCCCAGGCAAATAATGGCCCCCAGACAAAGAGCTGATAAAGCCTCTTGTTTCTCTGCCCCTTAATTAAAAGCATTAACACAGTTTGTTTCTAAAAAGCACATGGTTCAGCTCAGCTAAATGCATTTTTATTTGTCCTGATAGCTATTCTTCCTTTAATGAGAAAAGGGTGGGAGGGGGGAAGGCAGGCAGGATTTGGCAGGAGATGTGTACAGTTCTGGTGTTGGAGTGGGTCCAGAGGAGGCTATGAAGATGCTCAGAGAGCTGCAGCAGCTCTCCTATGAGAACAGACTGAGAGAGTTGGGGCTCTGCAGCCTAGAGAAGACTTCCAGGAGACCTTGAAGTAGCCTTCCAGGATCTGAAGGGGTCCTACAGGAAGGCTGGGGAGGGACTATTGACAAGGGCTTGCAATGCCAGGACAAGGGGCAATGGGTTTGAACTGGCAGAGGGGAGATTGAAACTGGATATTAAGGGGAAGTTCTTTACAATGAGGGTGGTGAGACACTGGCACAGGTTGCCCAGGGAGACTGTGGTTGCTCCCTCCCTGGAGGTGTTCAAGGCCAGGTCAGACAAGGCCTTGAGTGACCTGTAGTAGTAGGAGGTATCCCTGCCTATGGCAGGGGGTTGGAACTGGCTGATCCTTGAGGTCCCTTCCAACCTTCCCATTCTATGATTCTATGTTTAGAGGATGATTTGGTCTGCATTCAGAAATCTGCAGCGTTTGTTCCTCGCTATGACTTCGGTTGGCTCCTCTATACAATAAGTGATGGGAAGTCAAAAAGAGCAGCTTTTATGAAATATCCTCAGCTTGAACCTCTAAATAAAGATGAGGAAGATCCAGGGAAAAACGTTTATCCTTGTCTATTAAGTTACTTTAATGGTCTCCCTTTCTTTAGCGCACGGTTATCATCTAATGATTAAAAAGTCTCAAGCAGATTGCTTCTTCAACTCAAGGAAATTAATTTTCCTACACAATTGGATTTGGTTTCCAATCTTATACTAAAGTGTAAGTTATAAAATATGTAGGGGAAAAAAAATATTAAAAAAATTAATAATTAGTGGTCATACTGCTGAGCACAAGAAGAGCTGCTGGGGTCTCCAGTTTCCACTAAACTGCTTCAATAAACTTCTATCACGGGCACAATCCTGCTGCTTTGGGAGACATGGATCTGTATTGAGCTACTTTAGGGCGGTCCCCTCCCCAGGTGTTACTTGTCCCTCTCCCAAACTTTTCATCTCACATCTAAATATCTAAATAATATCTAATAATATCTAAATATTTTCCACAGTGAGAGTCCAAAACTTGGAGAATTTTGTAGAATCATGAAGGCTGGGAAAGACCTCTACAATCCTTGAGTCCAGATGTCAACCCAACACCACCCTGGCCACTAAACCACATTCCCAAAGTCCCATGTCTACACATTCCTTGAACATCATAGTCTCACAGTATCACCAGGGTTGGAAGAGACCTCAAAGATCATCAAGTCCAATCTGTCACCACAGACCTCAAGACTAGACCATGGCACCAAGTGTCACATCCAAACGCTCCTTGAACACCTCCAGGGATGGGGATTCCTCCAACTCCCTGGGCAGCCTGTTCCAATGCTTGACCATTCTTGCAGGAAAGAAATTTTTCCTGATATCCAACCTTAACCTTCCTTGGTGAAACTTGAGTCTTATCACCTGTTAGCTGGGAGAGGAGATCAATCCCCACCAAGTGCCCTTTTCCTTTCAGAGAGTTGTAGAGGGCAACGAAGTCACCCCTCAGCCTCCTTTTCTCCAGTTCCCTCAAGGACTCCTCACCAGACCTGTTCTTCAGACCCTTAGCAGCTACATAACCCTTCTTGGGACACCTTTCTGCCTGTAGTCTGCACCAGTTCCTTGGGAACTGGCCTGGCTCTTGGGACCTATGGAGTGCTGAGGCTGGGACAGAAGTTCAGGCTCAATCTGGAACTGGAGATGACTCTGTTCTCTGAAACAAGATTATGTCAAGGCAAGACAACTCCCTGCACAGAAGAAATGATCACAGCAACATGCAGGTTGGTAAAGCCCCTCAGGATCACCAAGTCCAACCTAGAACCCTGCTCTACAAGATTCACCTGAAACCATAGCCCCAAGCACCACATCCAAACCACCCTGAAACACAGCCAGGCTTGGGGACTCCACCACCTCCCTGGGCAGCTCATTCCAGTCCCTGACCACTCTCTCCAGGAAAAACTTTTTTCCTAATGTCCAATCTAAACCTCCCCACCCTCAGCTTGAGGCCATTCCTCCTTGTTCTGTCTCCAATTACCTGTTAGCAGAGCCCAGCAGCAGCCTCTCCACAATGTCCCTTCAGGTAGCTGCAGACAGCAATGAGCTCTGCCCTCAGCCTCCTCTGTTTCACACTAACCATCCCCAGCTCCCTCAGTCACTCCTCATCACATTTTTCTCCAGGCCCTTCCCCAGCTTCATTGCTCTCCTCTGGATCTGCTCCAGCACCTCCACATCTCTCTTGTATTGTGGTGCCCCAAACTGAACACAATGCTTGAGATGTGGCCTCACCAAAGCTGAGTCCAAGAGGACAATCACCCCCCTGCTCCTGCTGGCCCAATGACAGGGACATGTAGAACAAACCAGAAGTCCAAAACCAAGCGTGGCCCTGCCCGGTCTGCCTCTCACCTTCTTCATCTCTACCCCACCAACACACACCCTGTCTTCAGACAGAGTTTGGCCTCATCCAGGTGACATCAGTGAAAACAAGGAGGGGGGACAAGGTGGGGGGACGAGGAGGG
>VWZE01020925.1:165479-176484 GCA_013396675.1 Eubucco bourcierii | reverse complement strand
GTCGAGGTCCTGCTGCAGAGCCCTTCTGCCCTCCAACCCAGCAACATCAGCCCCCAGCTTGGTGTCAGCTGCAGATTTGCTGTGACTGACTCGATGCCCTCATCCAGATCATCAATGTTATGATGTCCAGATCCTCACGTTATTCCTCACTGTGGTTGTGAATGCAGACTCACAGCACTGCTTCCACCAGAGGGTTATTTTGCACCCTCACTTTCAAACCTTCAGTTTAACCACAACTCAACTACTGGTTCTGATTTCCTTCAAACACTCAGAAATGCCTCCTAAACCTAAATGCCTCCCAAACACTAAGTTCAAGGTGCCCTCAGAAATGTGTTGGGAGATGAATCATAGAACCACAGAACTGTTTTGGTTGGAAGAGTCCTCTAAGATCATTGAGTTCATCCATCAAGTCAACACCACCATGGCCACTAAACCATGCCCCACAGTACTGTGTCCACATGTTTTCTGAACATCTCCAGGGATGGTGACTCCACCACCAACACCTCCCCTAGGCAGCCTGTTCCAATGCCTGACCATTCTTGCAGGAAAGAAATTTTTCCTTATCTCCAAGCTAAACCTCACTTGGCACAATTTCAGGTCATTTCTTCTCATTGTATCACTTGATACCAAGGAGAAGAGACCAAACCCCACCTCACTCCAAACTTCTTTCAGGCAGTTGTAGAAAGCAGTGAGATCTTCCCTCAACCTCCCCTTCTCCACATGTTCTGAGGGTGACAGAACACTGGAACAGGCTGCCCAGAGGGGGTGTGGATTCTCCCTCTCTGAAAATATTCAAAACTCACCTGGACGTGTTCCTGTGTGACCTGGCCTGGGTGATGCTGCTCGGGCAGGGGATTTGACTGGATGAGCTTTCAAGGCCCCTTCCAGCTCCTGGCATTCTATGATTCTATTATTCCAAATGAAACAAGCCCAATTCCCTCAGCTGCTCCTCGCCAGACCTCTTCTCCACACCCTTGACCAGCTTTGTTGTCCTTCTCCAGACACTCTGCAGCACCCCAATGTCCTACAGTGAGTGGCCCCAAACAATCTCCTCACTTCTAGGAAAAGGACCTTGGGGTCTGGATTGATGAAAAGCTCAACATGAGGCTGCAGTGTGAGTGCAGCCCAGACAGCAACTGTGTGCTGGGCTGCAGCAAGAGCAGTGTGGGCAGCAGGGCAAGGGAGAGGATTCTGCCCCTTTGTTCTGCTCTTGTCAGACCCCACCTGCAGTCCTGGGTGCAGTTCTGGAGCCCCCAGCACAGGAAGGACATNGGATCTGAAGGGGGCTACAGGAAGGCTGGGGAGGGACTATTGACAAAGTCTTGCAATGCCAGGACAAGGGGAATGGGTTTGAAGTGGCAGAGGGGAGATTTAGACTGGATGTTAGGAGGAAGTTGTTTGCAGTGAGGGTGGTGAGACACTGGCACAGGTTGCCCAGGGAGGTTGTGGCTGCTCCCTCCCTGGAGGTGTTCAAGGCCAGGTTGGATGAGGCCTTGAGTGACCTGTGCTAGTGGGAGGTGTCCCTGCCTGTGGCTGGGGGTTGGAACTGGCTGATCCTTGAGGTCCCTTCCAACCTTACCATTCTATGATTCTGGTTACTTTTGCAGACACCTGTGTTGCTTTCTGACATCTCACCATAATGGGTGTTGAAGTTAAAGATTCAGGAGGCAGAAGTTATTGGGAATTTCAGGGATGTTTCTGCAGACAGAATTTAGGGGAAGGTGTTTACCTTCACGATGGGCTGGTACTAAGCACAGGGACGTGAGTAATGGTTATTGACAGATGGAGCAGTTTCACTTTGTGGGTAAATGAGAGAGCACTGAAACAGTCCTGTAAGCACCTCGGAGAAGCTGAGTAATGCATTTATTTTGACAACTACTTGATGGGAGCCTATTGGTAGGGAGGGCAGCTCTCAGGTTTATCTTACCCTTCACGCATCCGTAGCGCGGCAGCACAATTCCCGAGAAATAGAACAGATACATTTTGTGCCTCCAGCATTTAATAGCAAATGTCATCCTTGTTCCTCAGGGCTTGGGGGTGATTTTTATTTGAAACACTGAGCAGAGCAGACAGAAACCAGAGAAATGAATAGAGGAAGGACTACATGGAAATGAAAACGCAAAACTGGTAAAACCGATTGTCAGGTAGGGAAGCGCGGAGGTGGGAAGGTTGTTTTTGGATTCACCTCTATCTGGATTAGAGGGCACCTACCAGACAACAAATCAGATGTCCCAATATTTGCAAAGGGATTTAACCAAAGTGCCTGTTTAAGGTTCAGAAGACTCAGGGCAAACAGTTTCAAAAGTGGAAATCGCCTCCCAGGAACATTTATCTCGACAAAAGACCTACAAAAACTTCAAGGTTCTCTGTGTTTCTCCCAGCAGAATCATAGAATCAGTCAGGGTTGGAAAGGACCACAAGGATCAGCCAGTTCCAAACCCCCTGCCATGGGCAGGGACACCCTACCCTAGGTCAGGCTGGCCACAGCCTCATCCACCCTGGCCTTAAACACCCCCAAGGATGGGGCCTCAATCACCTCCCTGAGCAACCCCTTCCAGGCTCTCATCACCTTCATGCTGAAGAACTTCCTTCTCGCCTCCAGTGTGAATCCCTTCACCTCCAGCTTTGCTCCATTCCCCCCACTCCTATCACTACCTGACAGCCTAAAAAGTCCTTCCCCAGCTTTTTCGTAGCCCATTTCAGATACTGGAAGGCCACGATAAGGTCACCTGGGAGCCTTCTCCTCTCCAGACTGAACAGCCTCAACTCCCTCAGTCTCTCCTCATAGCAGAGCAGTTCCAGCCCTCTGAGTATCCTCATGGCCCTGCTCTGGACACCCTCCAGCATCTCCACATCCCTTTTGTTCCAGGGGCTCCAGAACTGGATGCAGTACTCCAGGTGGGGTCTCACCCTGCTGCCCTCACTTCTCCTGATGCTGCCCAGGATGAACACAGTTTGGGGACCACTGCTGCTGATGCCAGAGCTCTTTGAAAAGGTGGTGTGAAGCAAGGCTGATCACAGTGCAAGCAACAAAACTGTGCCAGATGATCTACTGACTTCAAGTCGGTACAAGATTCAAAGCCTCAGCACAGTCCAGCCTGTGACTGACTTCTGCTGCAACAGGGCACACTAAACATCAACCCACCAAGGGTCAGCTTGTCATGGGGGTTTAATTTTGTTTGTTTGATTGAGCTTTTATATTAGGTATATAACCACTACAAAGTGCACTGATTATTTTTCCCAGCCTGGAAAACAGGAGGCTCAGAGGAGACCTTCACATTCACTACAGTTACCTGAAATGAGGTTGTAGTGAGGTGGGAGTCCATCTCCCATGTAACAAGAGACTGGACTACAGGAAATGGTCTCAAGTTGTGCCAGAGGAGATTTAGATTTGTAGATTCATAGAATGGTTTGAATTGAAAGGAATCTTGAAGATCATCCAGTTCCAACCCCCTGCCATAGGCAGGGACACCTCCCACTAGAACTGGTCGCTCAAGGCCTCACCCAACCTGGTCTTGAACACCTCCAGGGAGGTTGTGGAGCACAGAAGCACAGAATGTGATCTTTGATCACATTCTGTGCTTCTGTGCTCCACATCCCCCCTGGGCAACCTGTGCCAGTGTCTCACAACCCTCACTGCAAAAAACTTCCTCCTAACATCCACTTTCAATCTCCCCTCTGACACTTCAAACCCATTGCCCCTTGTCCTGGCATTCCCAGACCTTGTCAATAGTCCCTCCCCAGCCTTCCTGTAGCCTTCTTCAGATCCTGGAAGGCTACTCTAAGGTCTCCTGGAAGCCTTCTCTTCTCCAGGCTGCAGAGCCCAAACTCTCTCAGCCTGTCCTCACAGCAGAGCTGCTGCAGCCCTCTCAGCATCTTGGTGGCCTCCTCTGGACTGGCTCAAACACTTCCATGTCCTTCCTGTGCTGGGGGCTCCAGAACTGCACACAGGACTGCAGGTGGGGTCTGAGAAGAGCAGAGCAAAGGGGTAGAATCCCCTCCCTTGCCCTGCTGGAAGGTCTTCAAGGTCTCTTCCACCTAAAACAATTCTGTGATTTACCAAATGGACAACTTAAGTTTAAAGCCCTCTAGAAACTGCTAGCAAAACTCTCCACATGGTCCTTGGCAGCAAGAGTTCACCTTCAGTGCTTTGGAGAGAAAAAGGAAAGGTGTTTGAATTCCAAGTTGCTCACATAAGCAGCCAGCTTGTGCTGTCAGGCTCCTGATAATGAGGCGACTGTGCAAGTTGGGATGAATAGGCTTAACCATGTGTAAAGGCAGCATCAGCCCAAGAAGAATTGGATCTGATGAAGAGCCAGGATTTAACTTGTGCACTTAAAATGACAGGAGCCTGTTTGAAGTCAGCATTCAGGCAGGAAAAAAAAAAAAAAATCCCTGCCAGAAATAGGTCCTTTGGTCCTTTGTCACCTTAAAATTGTCATCCCAAGGAATATGGCTCACTGGCTACACCCAGCCAGACTGTAGGAGTCAGCACAAATGCTCATTTAGCCATGCTTGCTCTCTTGCAATTCACAGCCAGGTTGGCAGCAAGGTTCCCAGGACTAGAGTCATAGAATTAGTCAGGGTTGGAAGGCACCACAAGGATTATGCAGTTCCAACTCCCCTGCCATGGGCAGGGACACCCTACCCTGGATCAGGCTGGCCACAGCCTCATNAGTCCCTCCACAGTTTTTTCTGTAGCCTACTTCAGATACTGGAAGGCCACAAGAAGGTCACCTGGGAGCTTCCTCTTCTCCACACTGCACAGCCCAACTCTTTCACTCTGTCCTCACAGCAGAGCATCCTCATGGCCCTTCTCTGGACACACTCCAGCATCTCCACACCCCTCTTGTCCCAGGGGCTCCAGAACTGGATGCAGTACTCCAGGTGAGGTCTCACCAGAGCTGAGCAGAGGGGGAAAATCACCTCCCTTGCCCTGCTGCCCACAATTCTCCTGACACAGCCCAGACTCTGGTTGCTCTCTGGGCTGCCAGTGCACTCTGCTGGCTCATGTTGAGCTTCTCATCCACCAGCACCCCCAAGTCCCTCTCCCCAGGGTTGCTCTCCAGCCAGGCACTGCCCAGTCTGTATTGGTGCTTGGGATTGCCTTGACCCAGCACAGGACCTTGCACTTGGTCTTGTTGAACCTCATGAGGTTGTCTTGTGCCCACCTCTCCAACCTGTCCAGTGCCCTCTGGATGGATCCCTTCCCTCCAGCTTGTCAGTTGCACCACACAGCTTGGTGTCATCAGTAAACTTGCTGGGGCTGCACTCAATGCCTCTGTCCATGGCACTGACAGAGATGTTGAACAAGGCTGGTTCCAGGACTGATCCCTGAGGGACTCTGCTTGGCACTGCCTCCACTGGGACATGGACTAAAAGAGAGAAGGTCAAGGGAGGCAGAGGGGACTGCCCATCACCCACCACAGTGCTGAGTGTGTGGAGGACTATTTGAGATGATTTGAGTCCCAAACTCCAAGTGGTGTACAAGCAGCACCCAGTTCTACAGTGTGGTTTTGTAGCTTGATACATCAAAATGCAGCTGGGAGCAGAGTGGAGTCTGCTCTCTTTTTGTAGAGAAAGGTGACATTTTCACACAGGGAACCCCAAGTGCTTTGCCATTTTGCATCTGTCCCACGCTGTAACATGTTTGTAGCAAAAAAGCTGACTCTCTTATTTGTATTTTGCCTAAAAGTAAAGCAGCATCAGAATCCTTGGGGGAAAGATCTACTCTTTGCCCTGGCAGAACTCCAACACGCTGCAGGCTTTAAATTAAGACTTTGTGATTGAATCCACGGTCTGGGACACACTGAAGGGAGAGGATGTCAGCAACTGAACTCCTAGCAAAGAAGTTGGACTAGTGAGGAAACTTCTATCCTCAAGATTGTCTGTGAGATCCTGCAAATCCAAGGGCTGCTGAACCTAACCAAGTGATGCAACGAGGTCACAGCCTAAGGACACACTCCATGTCTTCCAATCCAAGCTGCCTCCTGATTCTTGGGCACACAAGTTGAAAATGTAAATTGCATTTTCAAAGTGTCTTTGCAGAGGTTTCTTGTTTGTGGAAAATGAATAGGGAGAAGGAAGGAAAAAAAAAAAAAAAGGACAAAAAAAGAAAGGCACATGCTAGGAATCACTGCCAGTTCTGCTACATGCAATAACCATTATGGGCTCTCTTTCTACAGAGCAAAGCATGCCAAGAGCCAAAAGCACTTTTGCCTTTAATTAGAAAAAGCATATGCTGGTTTCAACACTCTAAAGATGGCCCCCAGAATAGCAAAGGAGGCAAGGGAAGTTCTAACCAGAGCCAGGTGCAGAAGGAGGTTGCTTTTTTAACAGCAGGCTGCAATGTTAAACTGTTCCACAGGGACTGAAGAGCAAAGTCAAACTCTTCTGAAGCTGTGGGGTAAAACTGTCCACAAACTACACAGGGCAAGAGCTATAAAGGAAAGGTTCATCACCTGGGCTCATGCAGTCTGAAGAGAAGACTCTGGGGGGACTTCAGAGCTGCCTTCCAACACCTGAAGGAATCCAACAGAAAGGCTGCAGAGGGAGTTTTCATGAGACAGGCCATGGGGTAATGGTTTGAAGCTGAAAGAGAGCAGGGTCAGACTGGAGCTGAGGAAGGAGTTCTTCAGTATGAGGGTGGAGAGACTCTGGAATAGGTTGCTCAGAGGAGTTAAGGATGCCTCCTCCCTGGAGGTGTTCAAGGCCAGGTTAGGTGAGGCCTTGAGCAAGCAAGTCTGGTTGAGAAGCATCCTTGTCCATGGCAGGGAGGTTGGAGTAGATGATCTCTGAGGTCTAAGTCATTCTGTGATTCTGCAATCCTCTGTATGTGAAATGCAACCAAACACTTGTGTCAAGCTACAGTGAAGAACCTCTTCACTGAGGCCCCACTTCACCATCTCTGCTTTAAACTGAGAGGCAAGAATCTGACATTTTGACAGCTGAGACAGACTCGACTGTGGATGGCATCTTCTCACTGAAGAATGAACTCTGAATTAAGACAACCACTAAAGCCCACACTAATGGTTCCAGTTACGTTTTTGAGATCCTTGCCTAGCAATCTGCAGCAGGTGTAAGACACAAAGCCCTGCACACAACACACAGTTTTAGAAACTGCTGCTGTCTGCCCTGCAGATGTGCAGCATTAACAGGGGAAGAAGGGTACAGTAAAATAACCCAAAACACCAAAAACCCAAAAACCCACGGTGGGGACAAGCTGTCCTGCCAGCAGCATCTCCCACATGGGAGAAATCCAAAATAAGCCAAAACTTTGCTCTCATAAATATCCATCTAGCCAGCAACATTTGGAGACACTGACTGGCAAACTTTGGTCTTAATCTTGCAAAGAGTGCCCTACTATGATTTTAATTGAAAACATCTTATTATAGAACCACAGAATGCATTGGGTTCAAAGGCACCCTCAAATGTCATCTACTTCAACCCCACTGCAGTCAGCAGGGACATCCCCAACTAGATCAGGTTGCTCTGAGCTCCATAAAGCCTGACCTGGAGTGTCTCCAGGGATGGGGCCTCCACCACTTCCTTGGGAACATCTTGCACTGTTCCATCACCCTCACTGTGAAAAACTTCCTCCTAATGCCCACCTAAATCTACCCTGCTCTAGTTTAAAACCACTGCTGCTTGTCCTGTAGCTGCATGCCTTTGTGAACAGTCCCTCCCCAACTTTCTTGCAGACCCCTTCAGGTACTGGAAGGCTGCTACAAGGTTTCCTCAGAGGTTTCTCTTCTCCAGATTGAACAACTCCCACTCTCTCAGCCTGCCATCTCTCAGAGGACTAAGGAAAAGAAGCCCAGAAGATGTACTTTCCACACATGCTTACCCCTGATCTTCATATTGGTTCCAACTTAGTAAACTCCTAACACATCCTTGGCACTGTTCACAGTAATCTCAAACAACTTCAGATGCCTCATGTTACATGTTTCACTCTTATCCTCATCCAGCCTCTCTGCTTTAACTGAAGGCCAAACCAGCTCATTCTAATTAATACTGATAAAAGTGCTTCCATCCCCCTGAAGGTTTGCACCAATCCATCCATTTTAAACCCATGCATATAGCAAAACTCCCAGCAGCAGCACCATGAGATTTCCAGCCCTACACATGCAGTGTGTCAGAGTATCCTTTGCATCCCAGTCATCCACAGAAAGAGAAGGAAAAGAACTGCTAAAAAAGGAACCACTATAGCTGAGAAGATGCTGCCAGAGAGGTGGGATGATGGCAGGAGAAGGTCTCAGTTGCCTGAAAAGAGCCAGGTCAAAGCCATTTACAGAAGAATAATCTGGGTTCCTAGTTATGGTTAAAGCCAAAAGCCTGTTTCACTTTCCCCTTGACTCTTCTCCATACTTGAAACCACAAGGAAAAAGCAAGCAGATGGCTGCTGCCAGGCTGTGACTGTTGTAACCTTTGCTTTAATTATCCCCCTGCACAAAAATGGTGTTTGCAGCCACAGGACACAAAGTTCTGCCCTTAGGGGCTGCAGTAGCTCACGTTGGTGTGTTTGTGACTGGAGCCATTTGCTCTGGAGCTATTCTCCAGGTTCTGTGCTGGTTGCAAAGAGTTAAGGGGGCACAGAGGAGACTTGAAGTGATCTTGGAAAAGATCAAAACGGCTCTAGCACATGCATGCTGCTCTCTGCAACCAGCTGGGGTTGCCATCTCGGTCTCCCACATGTGGTTTGCTGGAATCAGGGAGCTACAGATCATAGAAAGGTTTGAGTTGGAAGGGATTTTAAAGGTCACCTAGTTCCAGCCTCCCCTGCCCTGGGCAGGGACACCTTACAGTACATCAGGTTGCTGAAAGCCCCATCCAAGCTGACCTGGGACACCCACAACTTCTACCAGTCTCACACCATCCATCTGGTGTAGGATCTCTTCCTTTCTTCTCATCTAAACCTCCCCTCTTTCAATTTAAAGCTATTAGCCCTTGTCCTATCACTCCAACCTCTTGTAAAAAGCCTCTCTCCTGCAGCCCCCTTTAGGTACTACTGGAAAGCTGCTATTAGGTCTCCCCAGAGTCTTTTCTCAGACTTGTAGAATCATAGAATGGTAAGGATGGAAATGACCTCAAAGATCATCTAGTTCCAACCTCCTGCCATAGGCAGGGACACCTCCCACTAGCACAACTCACTCAAGGCTTCCTCCAACCTGGCCTTGAACACCTCCAGGGAGAGAGCAGCCACAACCTCCCTGGGCAACCTGTGCCAGTGTCTCACCACCCTCACTGCAAACAACTTCCTCCTAATATCCAGTCTAAATCTTCCCTTGGCCAGTTCAAACCCATTCCCCTTGTCCTGGCATTGAAAGCCCTTGTCAATAGTCCCTCCCCAGCCTTCCGGTAGGCCCCTTCAGATACTGGAAGGCTACTCTAAGGTCTCCTGGAAGCCTTCTCTTCTCCAGGTTGCTGAGCCCCAACTCTCTCAGCCTGTCCTCACAGCAGAGCTGCTGCAGCCCTCTCAGCATCCTCGTGGTCTGCTCTGGACCCGCTCCAACACCTCCACGTCCTTCCTGTGCTGAGGGCTCCAGAACTGCACCCAGTGCTCCAGAACTGCACACAGACTTGAACAACCCAAACTTTCTCAGCCTCTCCTGAGAGCAGAGGTGCTCCAGCCTTCTCATCATCCTCATGGCCTCTTCTGGACTCACACCTTGGGGGCCCTAGAGCTGAACACAGTACTCAGATGGGACAGATCCTTGCCTTACACTCAGAGAAGCTTCTCCCAACAAAAATGCTTTATGATTATTCCTGGACAAAAACCTCATCTGGCCAATGCAGCCAAGGGCAAACTCCTGTGTGTTTCCCACAGCAAATCAGCCCCATCACACACATACACATGCAGAAGAGATCACAAAGCCAGAATTTGATTCCACACCACACCTTCCAGAAGTGGATTTAAAAAAAAAAAAAATAAAATTGCAATTCTCAATTTAAAAACAAAAATTGTTGGTTTTTTTTGGTTGGTTTGTTCTTTTGTCTGAGTGCCCCAAGTGTCTCCAGAGCTGCTTTTGAACCACACTGAGAATCAGATGCAAGAGCCAAAGCTCTGCAGTATTAGCTTGGGATTTAGAGCATCTGTGTGGTTGTTTTTTCTTTCCCCATTAATTTAATTTGACAGAAAAGAGCAGGAAGGCTTCTGGCTCCTGTGTGGGCAAAGTGGATAAACAGCAGGAATTTTAAGGGAAGCTGAAATTAAACAGAGGAGAAAGAGGTTGGTGCCCTGGCTAACAGCCTTTCCATAGAATCGTAGAATGGGAAGGTTGGAAGGGAACTCAAAGATCACCTAGTTCCAACCCCCTGCCATAGGCAGGGACACCTCCCACTAGAACAGGTCACTCAAGGCCTTGCCCAGCCTCCAGGAAGGGAGCAGCCACAACCTCCCTGGGCAACCTGTGCCAGTGTCTCACCACCCTCACTGCAAACAACTTCCTCCTAACATCCACTTTCAATCTCCCCTCTGACACTTCAAACCCATTCCCCTTGTCCTGTCACTGCAAGCCCTTGTCAATAGTCCCTCCTCAGCCTTCCTGTAGCCTCTTTCAGATCCTGGAAGGCTACTCTAAGGTCTCCTGGAAGCCTTCTCTTCTCCAGGCTGCAGAGCCCAAACTCTCTCAGTCTGTCCTCATAGCAGAGCTGGGGCACCTCCCACTAGCACAGCTCACTCAAGATGTCCTCCAACCTGGCCTTGAACACCTCCAGGGAGGGAGCAGCCACAACCTCCCTGGGCAACCTGAGCCAGTGTCTCACTACTCTCACTGCAAACAACTTCCTCCTAACATCCAGCCTAAATCTCCCCTCTGCCACTTCAAACCCATTACTCTTCATCCTGTCATTACAAGACCTTGTCACTAGTCCCTCCTCAGACCTCCTGTAGTCCCCTTCAGATCCTGGAAAGCCACTCCAATATCTCCTGGAAGCCTTCTCTTCTCCAGGCTGCAGAGCCCCAACTCTCTCAGCCTGTCCTCAGAGCAGAGCTGCTGCAGCCCTC
>VWZE01020925.1:142033-165413 GCA_013396675.1 Eubucco bourcierii | reverse complement strand
TTCCATGTCCTTCCTGTGCTGAGGGCTCCAGAACTGCACACAGGATCTGGGTAGAGCACTTTGAAGAGCTGTGTGCTTAGTCATGGTGACTTCAAAGGTCTGGCTGTGGGAAAGGGAGTGGAAGAGCCTGGCTCTGTTGTCTTGGTAAATGCCTTGCAGGTATGGGAGGCTGTTAGGGGTGCCCCCAAAGCCTTCTCCTCCCCAGGCTGAGCTGCCCCTGTTCCACAGCCTTCTCTTCTCCAGGCTGCAGAGCCCCAACTCTCTCAGTCTGTCCTCATAGCAGAGCTGCTGCAGCCCTCTGAGCATCTTTGTGGCCTCCTCTGGACTAGTTCAAACATTGCCATGTCCTCCAACACTTCCATGTCCTTTTGCACTTCCTTCTCCCCCATCCCATTCTCTGTGCCCGGCATGTCGTAATGAGACTGTTTTCCTGCCTGCCACTTGCCTGTTTCAACCTACCTTTTACATTTGATTTAGACCCTTTGGATTGGAAAAATAACACACAGTGATGGATCCCTGATGCAGGAGGAGAGGTAGCACCCTTTCACTGCCCAACTCCCACTACCCCACCACAACTCCATCAAATTCAGACTTGAAAGCAGCAAATTCTTATCCTGCTGCTCCAGAACAATCTGCAAGAGTGAGTAATTCCTTAATGGGAAAACATTTGTGTAGTTCTGTAGTCAGAACTGCATGAATTTAGCAATCACAACTACTCTTGCAGAGGAGATCTTAAAACCTCTTTTGTTTTTATTGCTCTTCTGACTATTTGTCAGGGCAGAGCAGAAGCACTGTGTAAGCTCTGACAGCAACACACACAGCAGAACATCTTACTCACTGTACTTACTCTTGGTTCAGAGAGTCCTGGAGTGGAAGGAACCTTAAAGCTCAGCCACTTCCAATCCCCTGCCATAGGCAGGGAAACCTCCTACTAGATCAGGTCACTCAAGGGCTCATCCAACCTGGCCTTGAACACCTCCAGGGAGGTTGTGGAGCACAGAACCACAACCTGCCTGGGCAACCTTTGCCAGTGTCTCACTACCCTCACTGCAAACAACTTCTTCCTAATCTCCAGTCTAAACCTGCCCTACTGAAGCTCAAAGCCACTGCCTCTCATTCCATCACTACAAGCCCTTGTAAAAAGTCCCTTCCCATGGTTGCAACAGCTGTAGACACCACCTGAGTTACACCCTGTGAAGCAGCAATAGGTTGAGTCTGAATATGGACATTTCTGACCTCTCAGCAGCTTATCTGAGCACAAGTTTTTCTCCAAGCCACAACACTGATTTAATCCTTTAGGGATAGAATGATAGAATAGAATAATAGAATCAGTCAGGGCTGGAAGGGACCACGAGGATCAGCCAGTTCCCTGCCCAGGGACACCTCACACTAGATCAGGCTTGGCCACAACCTCATCCAGCCTGGCTTTAAGCACTTCCAGGGATGGGGCCTCAACCACCTCCCTGGGCAACCCATTCCAGGCTCTCACCACCCTCATTTTGAAGAGCTTCCTCCTCACCTCCAGTCTGAATCTCCCCATCTCCAGCTTTGCTCCATTCCCCCAAGTCCTGTCACTCCCTGATAGCCTAAAAAGTCCCTCCCCAGCTTTTTTGTAGCCCACTTCAGATACTGGAAAGCCACAGAAAGGCCACCTTGGAGCCTCCTCTTCTCCAGACTGAACAGCCCAAACTCTTTCACTCTGTCCTCACAGCAGAGCAGCTCCAGCCCTCTGAGCATCCTCATGGCCCTTCTCTGGACACACTCCAGCATCTCCACATCCCTCTTGTCCCAGGGGCTCCAGAACTGGATGCAGTACTCCAGGTGGGGTCTCAGCAGAGCTGAGTAGAGGGAGAGTCTGAATCTCCCCACCTCCAGCTTTACTCCATTCCCCCCAGTCCTGTCACTACCTGATAGCCTAAAAAGTCCCTCCTCAGCCTTTTTGTAGGCCCTGAGATATCTCAGCCAAGCTCGAGCGCATTCAGACATGAAGGAAGCTTGAAGTGTGATCTCAGCCCTGGTTTGGAAGCTTGCTGCTTCCAAGTGGAGAAGGGATAAAGTGGCTTTCTCTTCTGACTGCAAGAGCAAGTAAGGAGTTGAGCCTTAGACCCATGGAAATGCAAACAGGCAAGACAAGCTTTCAGAGCTCTTGTAACAATAAATAACATTTAAATCTTACCCCCTCACCTCTTCAAGAAATGGAGAATCTTGGCTCACGAGTGGAGAAAGTTTTGCAATCAGCTTCAGCAAGGGAAAGGGCTTTAGCCATGAACTTCAGGACCCTGAGAGAGCAGCTCAGTATGAAAGCTAAGCCCTCTGTACCTGCCCCACCCCTTCCAGCAATTGCAGGTTTTAATTAAAGCAGAAGTAGGCTGCTAATTCACCTTCTCACTTACACAGAGCCTACCAAACCTCCAGCACAACCAACTCAACAACGCTGGATTGAGCCCAGTAGGAGTGAGATCAAGAGTGTGGCCAATCAGCTGTGGAAGGAAGGCACTAATTAAGCACCAGCTGCTTCCCAATTTCCTATAGCTTCATCAGCCACCCGCTCTGACAATATAAACAATCAACCAGCCACTGCTGTGGGAGATGGCAAACAGTCTTCAGCTAAAACAGGGCAGTGCTGTATGAGAAAGAGCCAACACAAACCTCCTCTTTGTAAGGGACTAACCACAGCGAGAGTCAAACAGCACAGACATGCAGAGACCCAATCTCTGTGGCTATGCTATGGTCTCTGGTGGCTTTATGAGAAGGCAAGATCCAGAGCTTCACTACAAACCCCTCAATCAGCTGTTCAGCAAGACAGTTTGGGTTTATTTTAGCAGTTACAAACACAGCTACTTGCCTGTTGCACTGTTACTGAGCTACCAACTCTCGTCATCTACCAGCAAACACCTTCCATGTAAACACTGCCAGTTCCCTGCTCACTGCAAGGGGGTTGCAGATACATAGGAAGGGCATGGATCTGGTGGAGCAGGTCCAGAGGAGGGCCAAGAAAATGATGAGAGGGTTGGAGCACCTCTGCTACAATGACAGGCTGAGGAGCTGGGGTTGTTCAGCCTGGAGAAGAGGAGGCTCTGCGGAGACCTTAGAGAAGCCTTGAAGAAGGACATTGAGATGCTTGAGCATGCCCAGAGAAGGGCAACGATGCTGGGGAGAGGCCGTGAGCACAGCCCTGTGGAGAGAGGCTGAGGAAACTGGGATTGGTTAGCCTAGAGAAGAGGAGGCTCAGGGGAGACCTTCTTGCTGTCTCCAGCTACCTGAAGGGTGCTTGTAGCCAGGAGGAGGTTGCTTTCTTCTCTCAGGCAAGCAGCACCAGAACAAGAGGACACAGTCTGAAGCTGTGCCAGGGGAAGTTTAGGCTGGAGGTGAGGAGAAAGTTGTTGCCTGAGAGAGTCATTGACTGCTGGAATGGGCTGCCCAGGGAGGTGGTGGAGTCAGCGTCCCTGGAGGTGTTCAAGGCAGGTTTGGACGTGGCACTTGGTGCCATGGTCTGGTCTTGAGGGCTGTGGTAATGGCTTGGACTTGATGAGCTTTGAGGTCTCTTCTCTTGTTGCCGTTCTCTGGACACGCTCAAGCACCTCAATGTCCTTCTTAAATTGAGGGGCCCAGAACTGGACACAGGACTCAAGGTGTGGCCTAAGCAGTGCAGAGTGCAGGGGGAGAATGAGCTCCCTGCTCCTGCTGGCCGCACTCTTCCTGATTCCTTGTGTAGGGGACAACTCCAGGCAACTGTCCTTTCAGAACACAACCTCCTGAAGAACATCAGTGCCCTCCCTTTGCTTCACTCTTCAACATCTGCAGTGCCTCTTCCATGCTCAGGAAAGGGATTTTAAAACCAGAAACACAGAATTGTTAAGGCTGGAAAAGGCCTCTAAGATCATTAAGTCAAATCTTCAACCCAACACCACCCGCGCACACTAAATCATGTCCCAAAACGCCATGTCCACACATTTTCTGACCACCTCCAGGGACAGTGACTCCATAACCTCCCTGAGCAGCCCATTCTAACACCTGACTCCTCTTGCAGGAAAGAATTATTTTCCCCTAATATCCAGCTTTAACCTTCCCTGGTACAANTGGAAGGCTACTCTAAGGTCTCCTGGAAGCCTTCTCTTCTCCAGGCTGCAGAACCCCAACTCTCTCAGTCTGTCCTCATAGTAGAGCTGCTGCAGCCCTCTGATCATCCTCATGGCCTCCTCTGGACCCACTCCAACGCTTCCATGTCTTTCCTGTGCTGAGGACTCCAGAACTGCACACAGTACTCCAGGTCCTCTTGTCCTACCTACTTGAGACAAGAGACCAACACCCATCACATCACAAGTTCCTTTCAGGAGGCTGGATTTTTTCATGGAACATGAGGACTAGCAGTAAATTCCACCCTCTCAGTTCTGTACTGCCAACAACAAAGAAGGAAAAAAATAGCAGTTTCAGTGCAGTGCTGCAAAGTGAATTGAAGGATGAAATGGTTTGGTAGGGAACAGTTTCCCTGGTTTTTCTCTTGGAGAAGATGCTAGAAGGCAGGAATGGACCAAAAGGAACTGCAAAAAAAGAAAAGGCTATTGGGAGTATAAGTGATGCTGGAGATCATAGAATCATAGAATCAAGTAGGTTGGAAGAGACCTCCAAGCTCATCTGGCCCAACCTATGACCCAGCACTATCCAATCAACCAGACCATGGCACTAAGTGCCTCAGCCAGATGCACTGCCACAGAGAACAGGGAAAAGCAGAATGTTCAGGAGGTCCAGCTGCACATTTTCAACACCCAGGTGTTCAGGCACAAACTGATGCTAAGTCCAATGCCACTTGTAGCACAAGGCAGGAGCAAAGATAACACCTTGGGCTTGTCTCACTCTTGCTTCTCACAGATACCTTCTCATCTGCTCACAGAGGCTGGACACTGCATGAAGCTTTCCTTATATTAAATATTCCTATCAATTCCTGTACAAATCATAGAATCATAGAATGCCAGGGGCTGGAAGAGAACTCCGAAGATCATCTGGTCCAGCCTCCCTGCCAGAGCAGGATCACCCAGAGCAGATCACACAGGAACACATCCAGGCAGGTCTTGAATATTTCCAGAGAGGGAGACTCCACAACCACCCTGGGCAGCCTGTTCCAGTGTTCTGTCACCCTCACAGGGAAAAAAATCTTCCTCAGGTTGACTTGGAACCTCCTATGCATCAACTTCCACCCATTGCCCCTGGTCCTGTCACTGAGCATCACCCAGCAGAGCCTGGCTCCAGCCTCCTGGCACTCACCTTTACATATTTAGAAACATTACCGAGGTCAGCCCTTAGTCATCTCCTCTCTAAGCTCCCAGCCCCAGCTCCCTCAGACTCTCCTCACACCAGAGCTGTTCCATTCCCTTCAACATCTTTGTGGCTCTGTGTTGGACTCTCTCCAGCAGTTCTATGTCCCTCTTGAACTGGGGAGCCCAAAACTGGACACAGTACTCCAGATGTGGCCTCTCCAGGGCAGAGTAGAGGGGCAGGAGAACCTCCCTTGATCTACTAACCACAGCCCTTCTAATCCACCCTGGCATGGCATTGTCCTTCCTGGCCACCAGAGCACCCTGCTGGCTCATGGCCATCCTTCCATCCACTAGGATTCCCAAGTCCTTCTCCACTTTACTGCTCTCCAGCAGGTCAGTCCCCAAATAGTTCCTATAAAATAATTCCAAGACAGTTCCTATAAAACTCCATGATTTAAGCAATTCATTCCCTTAGCTATTTTTAAATGTAAAGTTTCATGCAGTACCCCAACAATAAGACACTCAGCATCACAGAGGGTCACATCAAGACAGAAGCAGCCTATTTTCCAAGGTGGTTATCCCTAAAAGGGCTTTGCCTTCACTCTCCCTGGAACACAACATTTCAGCAAATCAACATTTTGACTTGTGACATTTCCAGCCAGCACAAGAGCTCTGTGCTGCTCCATGCATGACTGGACTGAAAAGAAAGCACCTTTCAGATGAACCAGCAATCTGCAGAGGGAATTTCAGCAGCACTCATGAGATTAATTCAGGAGTCTTGGTGGTCAACAGGATGATCAGCAATGTGCCTTTGTGGCCAAGAAGGCAAATGGTATCCTGAGGTGCATGGAGTGTGGCCAGGAGGTTAAGGGAGGTTCTCCTCTCCCTCTGCACTGGTGAGGTCTCATCTGGAATACTGTGTCTAGTTTAAGAAGAACAGGGAACTGCTTGAGAGTCTACAGGAAAGAGCTACAAAGATCATTAGGGGACTAGAACATGCCTTAGGAAAAAAAGCTGAGGGACTTGGGGCTTTTGAGCCTGGAGAAGAGAAGGTTGAGGGGGGAATCTTCTTAATGCTGATCAATGCTGAGTGTGGGTGTCAGGTAGGTGTCAGTCTTTTGCCAGTGGTGCCCAGCAACAGGACAGAACGGAATGGGCACAAACTTGAACACAGGAAGTTCCATCTAAACAGAAGGAGGAACTTCTTTACACTGAGGGTGGCAGAGCACTGGAACAGGCTGGCTAGAGAGATGGTGAAGTTTCAGTCTCTGAAGTCATTCAAAGGTTGCCTGGATGCCATCCTGTGCAACCTGCTGTGGGTGACCCTGCTCTATCAGGGGGGCTGGACTGAATGATCTCCAGAGGTCCCTTCCAACTTTTATCATTCTGGGATTCTGTGACTAATGCTATGCCATGATTTCAGCTCCCCTTGAATCCCTTTCCCATCACACATGCATTAGCACCGCAGCCATCACAGAATCATAGAATGGTTTAGGTTGGAAGGGACCTCAAAGCTCAGCCAGTTCCAACCCCCTGTCATAGGCAGGGACACCTCCCACTAGAACAGGTCACTCAAGGCCTCATCCAACCTGGCCTTGAACACCTCCAGGTAGGGAACAGCCACAACCTCCCTGGGCAACCTGTGCCAGTGCATTACCACCCTCACTGCAAGTTAAGCTCTAGGGACAATCAGAGCCTTGAGAATAAAAAGACAAAACTTTGAAAGGAATTCAGAGGACTCCCAGGATGGGTTGCAAGGGACCTTTGAAGATCATCTAGTCCAACTCCCCTCTATGGGCAGGGACATCTTCCACTAGACCAGTTTGCTCCAAGCCCTATCCAAGCTGGCCTTCAACACTTCCGGTGATGGGACAGCCACAGCTTCTCCAGGCTTCACCGAGAGTCCCCATCCCAGGTGGGATGGATCCAGGGCCAAGTGTGGCCAATAGATTTACCACCTCTTTGGAAAACAGAGTCCACCTTTCCTCCTTGTCATCCCAGAGTCACACACAGACAAACCAGACTCCAGTCCCAGGGTTAAGGGTAAACATTGCTCATTGCCTGGGCAGCTGCCAACAGGACTACCTGGAGCTGGCCCGCTCCAGACATCTGACCTAACAATCACATCTGCCTTCATCACAAATGCACACAGCCTTTGTGTGACCAAAAACCTCATGCTTGCCACACTGTGCTTGAAACAGATGCTTGACAAAACTCCAGGGATATAAATAGGGCACTCATTTACTAAGGCCATATGTTGGAAGCATGTTGAGATGGACTTGCTCAACTGAAGAGCCTTCTTGAACCAGTAATGATAATAATAGGACTGAACAGAGCTCAGATCTAATATTCTTTGGAGCTTTTTGGTTTGGGGCATTGTTTGCTAGAAACTGAAATGACCTCTAAATAGCTTTCCTTTGCCCTCTCTGCCAAACCTCTCCAGCAATGATGCAGCTGCAAGCTCTGATGGAGTGGGTCATGGGCCCAGAGGTCCCTATGGAGAATGGAGCTTGGCTCACCAGTTATGACAGTAGCTATCAAAAAAAACCCAACCCTTGCATGATGCTTGCAGCTTGGATGTCTTCACTGCCTAGAGCATTCTCAGAGTACTTGAAGACCCTGCAAAAGAAACAGCAGACATCTTCTGACTGCCCACCATAAAATTTCTTGCTTGGTTAAAACCAAGGTGATCTCTCTAGCAACCACTCCAAGAGAAGCAAATCTCCATTCAGAGGGACCTTGATGGGAGGAAAGCGTCAGCAGGAGCTTCAGGAAATTCAGTACAGATAAATGCCAGGTTCTGCACCTGGAGTAGCCTAACACATTGCATGAAGACAGGATGAGGGTAGCCCAGCTCAGGAGGACCCAAGAGTCCTGGAGACAGCAGGATGAACACCAGCACACCTCAACAACCCAGGCTTGCAGACAATTAAAACAGCTATTTCTCTTCCCTTGGCACTTCTTAGGTCACACCTGGAGATCATCCAGTGCTGGGTCCCGAAAGGTAAGAGAAGGAATAGCTCGGGGGAAGCAAGTTCAGTCGAGCCCCCTGAGATGGTGGAGGACAGGTTGTGGAACAGGGCCAGCTCAGCCTGGGGAGGAGAAGGCTTTGGGGACACCTTAACAGCCTCCCATACCTGCAAGGCATTTACTAAGACAACAGAGCCAGGCTCTTCCACTCCCTTTCCCACAGCCAGACCTTTGAAGTCACCATGACTAAGCACACAGCTCTTCAAAGTGCTCTACCCAGATCCTGTGTGCAGTTCTGGAGCCCTCAGCACAGGAAGGACATGGAAGTGTTGGAGCAGGTCCAGAGGAGGCTATCAAGATGCTCAGAGGGCTGCAGCAGCTCTGCTCTGAGGACAGGCTGAGAGAGTTGGGGCTCTGCAGCCTGGAGAAGAGAAGGCTTCCAGGAGACCTTAGAGTAGCCTTCCAGGATCTGAAGGAGGCTACAGGAGGGCTGGGGAGGGACTATTGACAAGGGCTGGTAGTGCCAGGACAAGGGGAATGGGTTTGAGGTGGCAGAGGGGAGATTGAAAGTGGATGTTAGGAGGAAGTTTTTTGCAGTGAGGGTGGTGAGACACTGGCACAGGTTACCCAGGGAGGATGTGGAGCACAGAAGCACAGAATGGGATCAAAGATCACATTCTGTGCTTCTGTGCTCCACAACCTCCCTGGAGGTGTTCAAGGCCAGGCTGGGTGAGGCCTTGAGCGACCTGTTCTAGCGGGAGGTGTCCCTGCCTATGGCAGGGAGTTGGAACTGGATGATCCTTGAGGTCCCTTCCAACCTTCCCATTCTATGATTCTATGATACTGCTCACTAATGCAAGAGGACACGCTACAGACAGATTCCTTTGTTATTTCCTGGGTAGAATTCCTTTCCCTTTCAGTGGCCCTCATCATATTTTGATGTTTTTAATGTCACTGTTATGTTTTGGGTTTGCTTTTCTTTTTTTGTTTGTTTGTTTTCTTTTTTTGTTTGTTTGTTTTGGTTTTGTTTTGGGTTTTTGTTTTTGTTTTTGGTTGGTTTTTTAACCTTAAATATTTCCTAAGTTTGTTTTTTAACACAGAGGAAATTCTGCACACCATATGGGAGAGGGAGAAGAACATGCTGACTGCACAAGGGGCTGGAGAAGTCCAGGGGGAACAGCAGCAGAAGGAAGGGAAGACACCACACTAAATATTAGCATTTGGAAGCTGCTGTGCAAAGGAGGAAGATTCGAGTAGCCAGGTGTGAGATACACCCTTGCACCATCGCTCCAGTCCCCAGGAGCAAGGGAGAGAGAGGGTGCAAAGCCTGATGCCCAAATGTGAAGCAGATGGTGAATAATTCAGAACTCATCTGGTTTGCTGATGAGAGTTCAGGAAGGAGATAAATATGCCAGTGTTTGCCCCATCCTTATCGCTGCATAAATGTGCTGACCATCAATAACTGTTCCAAAGCTGATCCACAGAGCAGAATCTCATGAGCAATGAGGATGCTCAGCACATTTTGTCCATCACCATCCCAGTTTGTCTGCTGAGAGAGTTTACAGAATGGGTTAGGTTGGAAGGGACCTCAAAGCTCAGCCAGTTCCAACTCCCTGTCATAGGCAGGGACACCTCCCATTAGAACAGGTCACTCAAGGCCTCACCCAATCTGGCCTTGAACACCTCCAGGGAGGTTGTGGAGCACAGAAGCACAGAATGTGATCTTTGATCTTTGATCACATTCTGTGCTGCTGTGCTCCACAACCTCCCTGGGCAACCTGTGCCAGTGTCTCACCACCCTCACTGCAAACAACTTCCTCCTAACATCCACTTTCAATCTCCCCTCTGACACTTCAAACCCATTATTCCTTGTCCTGTCCTTACAAGACCTTGTCAGTAGTCCCTCCCCAGCCTTCCTGCAGCCCCCTTCAGATCCTGGAAGGCTACTCTAAGGTCTCCTGGAAGCCTTCTCTTCTCTAGGCTGCAGAGCCCCAACTCTCTCAGCCTGTCCTCATAGCAGAGCTGCTGCAGCCCTCTGAGCATCTTCATGGCCTCCTCTAGACTCAATCCAACAGTTTAGTTCTGTTTGTTCATGTCAAGCTGCATTTTCAACTTCATTGCCTCACTTATTTGCCCCTCTGTTGTTTCAGAGGCCAAATATTCAGCAGCACTTGGGAAGAGTGATGTAGGATGAGAACACAGCGATCTCTGTAAGAAAACAATGGGGATGTAGCTTAAAGTTTAGGGGTAGGAGTAGCCATCTACAGAGAAGTTCATTTGCTATAAATGTTGTTTTCATTTACAGGGAATGACAGCTTGCAATAGCTCACAAAGTTTTGGTTCACAATGAATAGTAATTGCATCCTAAACCCTCAACTGTTCCACTGCAGCAAATCGCTCAAGAGTGCTTAGAGGTCTTCAGAAGCAAAATCCAATTTTCAGAGGTGACTCAGATACCTACAACCTTGAACCTCATCGATCTGGGGCAGCTCCCCTCTCTTTTCTTATGGCTATGAAAAATGAAGAAAGTGGTTCTGCAATCCCATTAGCTTCCCTAACACTGCAGGAGAGGTTCAGCGTTCATGGTGAGCTGCTACTGCTACAAAAGAACTTAGCTGCTCAACTCTTTATTCTCCGCAATGCAGCAGGAAGCTTTCCCACCTAAATACCTTAAAAGGTATCAAAAGTAACCTGGTTTCTCGGGTTTCTTCTCTGCTCTTTGCACATTTAGGGCTGGAGCCTGATAAAACACACATTCACTGGGCCACCTGACCAGCTCTGCAGCCAGGCATCAACACCTCTGTGTGTTCAAGAGCTCCCAACAGGCACACCACAGCCACCCATGTCCCACAGGTCCCTAGGGCCACAGAGATATCCCACACTGTGGGACCTTCTATCACAGAATGTCAGGGGCTGGAAGGGACCTTCAAAGCTCAGCCAGTCCAAGCTCCCCTGCCACAGCAGGAGCACCCAGGGCAGATCACAGAGGAACACATCCAGGCAGGTCTTGAATATCTCCAGAGAGGGAGACTCCACAACCCACCCTGGGCAGCCTGTGCCAGGGCTCTGTCACCTTCACAGGGAAAAAATTCCTCCTCATGTTTAAATGAAACTTCCTATGGCTCAGCTTCCACCATTGCACTTTGTGTTGGCATTGGGCATCACCCAGCAGAGCCTGGCTCCAGCCTCCTGGCACTCACCTGCACATCTTTATAACCATTGTTGAGGTCATCTCTCAGGCTCTTCTTCTCCCAGTAGCACAGCTCCAGCTGTTCATCTCATCCAGTGTTCATCCCATCTTCCCAAACCCCTGCAAAGCCACTCTTACATCCCAAAAATGTGTTCAACCAACAGCTAGTCCTGAGTGTGCCAGGGCAAACTTCAAACCACTTAGTGATAGGAGTGGGGAGGGGAATGGAACAAAGCTAGAAATGAGTAGATTCAGCCTGGATGTTAGGAAGAAGTTGTTCAGCACAAGGGTGGTGAGAGTCTGGAAGGGGTTCCCCAGGGAGGTGGTAGAAGCCTCATCCCTGGAGGTGCTTAAGGCCAGGCTGGATGAGGCTGTGGCCAGCCTGATCTAGTGTGAGGTGTCCCTGCCCATGGCAGGGGGGTGGAACTGGCTGATCCTTGTGGTCCCTTCCAACCCTGACTGATTCTATGATTCCAGGCATACACCTCCACAACCCCGCAGGCATTCATTCCAGAGCCTTCCCAAAGACAGACTTTTTTCCCCCTGGAAGACAGTGTTTCCCACCCCCCCTCTTTCCAAAGCCATGCTGTGTTTGTGGCTGTCCCAGTAGCCTTTGATTGGGATGAAATCTGTACAAACTCACCACATGTTGCCACAACTTCTTAAAATTTCTCCTCTCTACATAGAATCATGAATCATAGAATGGTAAGGTTGGAAGGGACCTCAAGGATCATCTAGTTCCAACCCCCTGCCATAGGCAGGGACACCTCCCACTAGTACAGGTCACTCAAGGCCTCATCCAACCTGGCCATCTGAACTCCCTTGGTGCCTCAGTGGCAAAAGGTGTGTGAAACAGCCTTGGATGCCTTGCACTGCACAGGGTGAGGAAATTGTCCCATCCATCACACTTGCAACTTCTCTTTTTGCAGCAGTGAGGAGTTGAGCTCTGCAAAACCACCTACGGGCTTCCTGGAGCTGGCATGATGACACAACAGCCCTTAGGGATCTGGCTGCAGAGTGACAGGGATGTCCTTCAACAGTCACAAACCAGTCTCCTGAATTATGTACACAGAGCAGGCTGAACAGCTCCAGATTCATCACCCTGCTGCTGCCAGCACCCTGCTACAAAGAGCAGGATTGTCCCATGAGCATCCTGGGTGCTGATCTGCCAAGTCACATCAGCAAGGTGGGGGTCACCAAGGGACTGCCAACATTTACTGGTGTTGCTGAGGCATTTTTAGACCATTCAGCACCTGCATCAGTCTACAGGGCTGATTCAGGGTTTAGGATATTAAAGATGGTGCTCTGAGCTGTGCTGGGAAGATGCATCACAGCCTGGCAGATTTGTCATGGGATGACATCTAACACAATGCACGTTTTCTCAGCAGGATCATTTGTTTTCTGCTCCACACTGTGCAAGACAGTGCACACATTGCCTTACAAAAGAGCTTAGTTAAAAGGAGGCAGCTGCAATAAATAAATGTGCTGAGAAAAAACCTGAATTAGTGTTTTGGCCTCAGGGTACAGGCCTATGGCTCTCCTCCCCTCCTCTTTACGGCTTGATGTGTGGCCTTGGGTGAGACATACACACTTCCCTGGCTTCACTCCACCTGCAAACACCTTCCTCTAGCTGTTCAGACTCCAAAGCCTTTGCAACATACGTTCCTTCTGCTCTGTGTTTGCTTATAAAATGTTTCATCTTGTCTGGGACCTGTATAAGAAGTGTTACAGAGCACAACCATACCAACAGGTCAAGGAGGGAACAATCAAGGTCTGTGATACAGGTAAAAGTTAATGCTGAACACTCCTCCTTCCTCCAGGGGTAAACAAAGGAAAATAAAGGAGGAGGGTGAGATTGATCTTGGTGACCAAAATGAGATCCAGTTGGTCAAGCAGATGATCCAGGCCTGCAATTCCCACCAGTAAATTATACTGTGACCATTTACACAGCTGATGTGAGGCTTTTATGAACCATCTGCTACTGGTTTACCTTTGCTGTTGGCTGTAGCTGATGTTTGCAGTTGTTAAACTTTGTCATTTTAAGACAGTTTTGTGTTGTTAGAAATTAATTTTAGCTTGTCTGACTCACACTGCTGTTAGCAGGATGCTGCTTCTTTGAGACAGAAAAGGTAGCCCAGCCAGCCCCTTTGCATCCTTCTGCCTTCCTCCAGTTCCACCTTATTCCCTGCCACGTCTAATAGGCAGCAAATGGGTTTTACCATCTGCTGGTTAAACCTAATAAGGCAGACCCTGCAGTGGCACACTCCAGATCTAACACATGGTGCTTTCCACAAAGATCACTGCCAGTGGCTAACACTTTGCATGACTTTTGAAAGAGCTTTTGCAAGTAATTAGCATTCCCTTGCTTTTTTTTTTTTTTCTCCTTTCTCACCCAGAAACAGACAGAAAAAAAAAAAAAAAAAACAAACCAAAAACCCTCTCTCCTTCATAAACTGTAGGACACAAGGCAAGGAGGATATTTAATGGGCCACTGTGCTTATATGCAGGGAATATTTCCCTTTCCAGGGAGCATCCTTGATGTTGGATGTTAATGAAAGACCATCTTTCAGAGCAGAAGAGCTCTTCAGAGATTTAAAATATCTCTATTTCTCAGGATTTCAGAACTCAATCAACATTTCACATCTACACGGAATGAAAGAAGAGCTCATGGGAGCTCTGCAATCTGGCTTCCAGCTTCCTACTCCTGTGCCCTATCCTCTTAGAAACCTTTCTGTAAGGCAGCCACAGTGGTAAAATGCAGATGGTGTCAGAATTCAGAATACAAAGTCTCTACCATATGTTCCCAACACAAGAGCCCAAGGACTGTCACCCTGACTTTCCTTGGCAGCCCCTTCTGTGCACATCAGTGGGGAAGTGCAGCATCCCTCACCTCCATCAGCTGGGCAGGAGACAGAACCAAATGGCCACTCAGTTTGTAGGCTGCAGGGTGAAGATGTTGATCACCTTGTTAAAGCCAACTTCCAAGTATTAAAGAGAGAAAAGGAGGAATTGGACATTTCCTTCTGCAGAGGCAATTACTAAGCCGCTCAGTACTACATGTTCTAGCGTTAAGCTGCTCATACAGAAGACCTTTGGAATTGGGTTTTGATAGTCTGAAGTACAACACTACAGATTATTTCTCATCATTTCTCCCCTGTGTTTTGCAGGGAACAAAGGCAGATCTCTTAAGAGTCCAGATCATAGCATGAAAGTGAGGGGAAGGAAGAAGAGGAAAGGGTTTAACAAGGAGGCTCTGCACAGAGGAAACTCAAGAGGCTTTCTAGCACTGGTTAGTGCAGCCAGCTGACAGGGGCCAGCAGTCAGGATACACACAGAGATTCTCCCAACCCACTTAACTTTGTTTTCTGCCTGCTTTCAAGGTAAGCTCTGCCCTACTTCCCAGCCCTTCACACACCTCCTCCGCTAGAAATGTAAACCTGCAGAGTCAGCAAGTCACCATTTGGATGTACTCCAGATTGTCTCTGCTTAGAAAGCAGCACAAGCAGTAACAACCTGTGCTGGGGAGGTGCTGCACCTCCAGATGTCCCGGAGGCGACACAGGAAACTGGTGCAGAAAGCAACACCTATGCCTCAGCTGCTTCTAGCCTCTATTTTAATTCACTTCAAGCAGAAGGCTGAAGAAGAAACTTCTACCACATGAGGTGTGCCTCCATCGTTTAGCACAGGGACACCTGTGTCTGCTCTGTCCCTGCCCCACAGCTCAGCTCACAGACCCCACAGCACAGCCTGGAGCTGGTGAACCCATGCACAGATTCACTGAGAGAGCCATAGAGTGTAAGGGGCTGGAAGGGACCTCTGGAGAGCACCGAGTCCAACCCCACTGCCAAAGCAGGACCACCTAGGGCAGGCCAGACAGGATTGCAACCAGGCAGGTTTTGAAAGTCTGAAGAGAAGGAGACTCCACAACCTCTCTGGGAAGCCTGATCCATGGCTCCATCATCCTCACAGTAAAGTTTCTGCTCATGTTGAGGTGGTTCCACCTTATGTCTGTTGCTCCTTGTCCTATCACTGGGCAGCACCACAAGGAGCTTGGCCCCTTCATCTCAACACTCACCCCTCAGACATTTATAGACATTGATCAGATCCCCTCTCAGCCTTCTCTTTTCCAGCCTAAACAGCCCCAGTTCTCTCAGTCTTTCTTCACAGCAGAGATGTTCAAATCCATTAATCATCCTCAACTCACTGCAGAGCTCTTAGCTGGCTCCAAGGATAAAAGCAGCAAACCTGTCTCTGGCCACCATCTTAGCCAAACTGGTGGGACAGCCCTTGCCATAAAAATCCACAGGGTCTCATCAGCCAGGGGGGCAACAACACGCAGAAGGGCTCAACCAGAGAGACACTACTCAGGGTCTTCAAAGTCCAAGTGTGATGCTCTTCAGAGCCAAGCCCTGAAGTCTCTTTTATTCTAAGCCACAAATCACAAGAGGTTGCTCTGGGAATGGGTGGGTGGGTGGCGGGGGTTGTATAAATAAATAAATAAACTAATAAACTGAAGGTTATTTCCCATTTGCTTGTACACAGCAAGAAAGATAATGATGGTTTGCTGTGGAATAAAAATGCCACTGGTTATTTATCCAGGTGAAGAATTAGGTATACTGCACTAGCTAGCAAAAGCTCAATGAAAAAATAAATCCTTAGGATGAAGCACACAGGAGAAGAGGGGGGAAAAAAAAAAAAGATTAATTGATTTGTGACTACAAGGAGGCTTATTCAGAACCATATTTATCACTACAGTGTTTTTTGATTCAGTAGAACCTCTACTCAATTTTGTGCTGCAGTCCTTCTTTGCTGTTAAAGGAAATACATCAGTAAGAGAAGAGAAATGACACTTAATTTCCAGGAGCGTCACCTTGCTTTAGAAAACAAAACTAGGATTGGAAGCTCCAGCTCTGGGATATTTGCTCATCCTTTAGAGGCAGGTGGGATTTGGCAGAAAGGCAGCATTTCCCAGCTGACAAAAAGGGGAGTGTTGTCACTGGGGTGGAGGAATTGAGGCTTTACATTCCCACTTTACTCACTCTTCACCTTGAAGTGCTGATGTTGGCAAGTTGCTCAGACTAGATCACAGAATCACAGAATGTCAGGGGCTGGAAGGGACCTCCAAAGGTCAGCCAGCCCAAGCTCCCCTGCTGCNGAGGTCACCTCTCAGGCTCCTCCTCTCCAAGCTCCCAGCCCCAGCTCCCTCAGGCTCTCCTCATACCAGAGCTGTTCCATTCCCTTCAGCATCTTTGTGGCTCTGTGCTGGACTCTCTCCAGCAGTTCTACGCCCCTCTTGAACTGAGGGGCCCAGAACTGGACTCAGTACTCCAGATGTGGCCTCAGCAAGGCAGAGTAGAGGGGCAGGAGAACTTCTCTCAACTTACTAGCCACAGCCCTTATAATACACCCCAGAATGGCATTGCTCCTCCTGGCCACCAGAGCACATTGCCGGCTCATGCTCAACCTCCCATCCACCAGGACCCCCAGATCCTTTTTCCCTTTGCTGCCTTCCAACAGGTCAGTCCTCAACCTATACTGATCCCTGGGGTTGTTCTTTCCCAGGTGCCGGCCTCTACACTTGTTCTTGATGAATTTCACTGAATTTCTTCCTGCCCAGCCCTCCAGCCTGTTCCAGTCTGGCTGAATGCCAGCACAGCCTTCTGGTGTGGCAGCCACTCCACCCAGTTTGATGCCATCAGCAAACTTGCAGACAGTGCACTCTGTGCCCTCATCCAGGTCACTGAACAGAACTGTACTGACTCCTGTGGGACCCCACTAGTTACAGGCCAGAAAAGGGTGAAAGGGAAGATGATGTTTTCCTCTCTGTGCTAACTTCTGCCTCGCTGCCACTTCTGCACCAGAAGCTGCCATAGTTTACATTCCAGGAGTCAAGAGGTGTCCTCTGGCTTTGCAGACTCCAACTCAATGGCAGATTTTATCCACATCTTTAAAGTGCATGATCTGGAGACAATGTTTTGGGGCTGTGCTGTGACACAGGGTCTCACACAGCTGAGGATTCACTCATACTTCAATTAAGCAGCCAAATTTATGCCATGCCTGAGGTTCAGTAACCCTTCGCATACATCAGCACTGTTGCATTCTCCACCAACAGAAAGATCTGGTCAGCTCTTTCACTTCTCTGCTTTTAGAAACTGCTCTGCAGAAGAGACCAGCCTTAGAAAACTTCCAGCTGGTGCTACTTCTATGCATGCCCCAAAAGCCACTTTGCAAGTGCAAATGCAAGTGAAAAATATAAACTTTTTCCCTGTGAGGGTGCTGCAGCCCCGGAGCAGGCTGCACAGAGAGGTTGTGGAGTCTGCATTTCTGAAGTCCTTCAAAACCCACTTGGATGCATTCCTGTGTGGCCTGCTCTAGGTCCAGGTTGGACGAGGCCCTGAGTGACTTGTACTAGTGGGAGGTGTCCCTGCCTATGGCAGGGGGTTGGAACTGGCTGAGCTTTGAGGTCCCTTCCAACCTTCCCCTTCTNTGGCTGAGCTTTGAGGTCCCTTCCAACCTTCCCATTCTATGATAAGCTGCCACTGGGTAGGTTTAGATTGGACATTAGGAAAAGAAGTTTTTACAGAGAGAGTGGTCAGGAACTGGAATGAGCTGCCCAGGGAGGAGTCACCAACCCTGGCTGTGTTTAAAGGTCATTTGGCTGTGGTGCTTGGGGATATGGATCAGGGATGAACCTTGTAGAGCAGAGTTATCAGTTGGACTTAGTGATCCTGAGAGGCTTTGCCAACCTCAACGTTTCTGTGATTCCATCAACCAGGCAAGCCCTGAGCTGACGAACCCTCACGAATTCTGCTTATTAAATCCCCTGCCTCTCCACTCAACATTCCCACTCTGCATGTTCAAATATCCACTGGCTCATATTTACCCACCAATGGCAAATGGGAGACTGTGATAAAACACAGAGAGATTTCAACACTAAAACCAGACAGGTTAATCATTTATTTATCGCTCGCTTATTTCAGGAGCCTGAATTACACCGTAATTACTCGAAGGAAGGTTATAAAGGCCCAAGCTGTTTGTCTAGCAGCCTCATTTAGTTTATTTTTTTTTGCATGGCAAAGGAATTATTCCCCCTAAAATATCAGAAAAAAAAAAATATAAGAAAAATACCCTTCAGTGCTTCATCCAATTTTCAAGTGAGCGGCGCCGTAGCTCACACAGCAGCCAGCAATTTAATTCTTAATTAAAGGATTAGATCAAACAATAACTCTGGACCAGTTGGCATAGTGCAAACATCATGGAAAGGGGAAGAGGCACAGTTCTGCAACTGTGAGGCACTTCTCTTAGAGCAACCTGCTGCAGGCACCTGAGGTTTCCTTTGCAGGCTGAAAGAGAACAATAGAGAGCCAGGAAAGAAAAGCAAGTAGAAAGAAACTGAGTTGTCAATGACTTGAAAGGTCCAAACAATGGGAGACCTGGATGGGCTGCAGCAGCCAAGTTTCCTAAGAGGAAGGGCTGAGGAGGCATTGGTCCTTCTCCCACAGTTAGGCTGCTCAAACTGCTGCATGAAGGAGCTCACTCAGGCAGATCTCCAGGACATCTGCCTCCTGGGGGGACAGGACCAGCTGAGGCAGGGCAAGAAGGTCTCAAGTTGTGCCAAGGGAGGTATAGGCTGGAGATTAGGAGGAATTCTCTCTTCACAGAGAGAATGATTGGCATTGCAATGGGCTGCCCAGGGAGGTGCTGGAGTTACTGTCCCTGGAGGTGTTCAAGCAAAGCCTGGATGGGCTTAGTGCCATGGTCTGGTTGATTGGGTAGGGCTGGGTGATAGGTTGGGCTGGGTGAGGTTGGAGCTCTCTTCCAACCTGGTTGATTCTATGATTCTGTGATCTCTCCTACAAAGTCAGGTTGAGAGAGAATCATAGAATCATAGAACGGTAAGGTTGGAAGGGACCTCAAGGATCATCTAGTTCCAACCCCCTGCCATAGGCAGGGACACCTCCCACTAGTACAGGTTACTCAAGGCCTCATCCAATCTGGCCTTGAACACATCCAGGGAGGGAGCATCCACAACCTCCCTGGGCAACCTGTTCCAGTGCCTCACCACCCTTACTGTAAAGAACTTCCTCCTAACATCCAGTCTAAATCTCCCCTCTGCCAGTTTAAGCCCATTGCCCCTTGTCCTGTCATTGCAGGACCTTGTAAATAATCCTTCCCCAGCCTTCCTGTAGGCCCCCTTCAGATACTGGAAGGCTACTATCAGGTCCCCTCGAAGCCTTCTCTTCTCCAGGCTGAAGAGCCCCAACTCCCTCAGCCTGTCCTCATAGGAGAGCTGCTCCAGCCCTCTGATCATCCTTGTGGCCCTCCTCTGGACCCGCTCCAACACTTCCATGTCCTTCCTGTGCTGAGGGTTCCAGAACTGCACACAGTACTCCAGGTGGGGTCTGACGAGAGCAGAGTAAAGGGGCAGAATCACCTCCCTTGCTCTGCTGGCCACGCTTCTCTTGATGCAGCCTAGGACTCGGTTGGCTGTCTGGGCTGCATGTGCACACTGCAGACTCATGTTGAGCTTTTCATCAACCCAGACTCCAAGGTCCTTTTCCTCAGGGCTGCTCTCCAGCCATTCACCATCCAGCCTGTATTTGTGCTTGGGATTGTAAGAGATGGGGATGTTCACTCTGGAGAAGAGAAGGCTACAGAGAGACCTTACTGCTGCATCCAAAATCTTCAGGACCTACAGCAAGGTTGAGAAGGGACTATTTAGAAGGGCCTGTGCTAGGTTGGACTGGATGATCTTGGAATCATAGAATCATGGAAGGGACCTCAAGGATCAGCCAGTTCCAACCCCCTGTCATAGGCAGGGACACCTCCCACTAGCACAGGTCACTCAAGGCCTCATCCAACCTGGCCTTGAAAACCTCCCTGGGCAACCTGTGCCAGTGTCTCACCACCCTCACTGCAAACAACTTCTTCCTAATATCCACTTTCAATCTCCCCTCTGACACTTCAAACCCATTGCCCCTTGTCCTGGCATTGCAAGCCCTTGTCAACAGTCCCTCCCCAGCCTTCCTGTAGCCCCCTTCAGATCCTGGAAGGCTACTCTAAGGTCTCCTGGAAGCCTTCTCTTCTCCAACCTGGTTGATTCTATGATTCTATGACAAGTGCCAGTTTCTGCCTCATGTAAAGAGAACAGTTCAAGACTCCTTCATGGGCAAGAGAAAACAGCCTCACATTGTGCAAGAGGAGTTTTAGGTTGGATATTGGGAAAAAGTTCTTCACCAAAAGGATTGCGAGGCACAGGACCAGGCTGCCTGGGGAAGTGGTGCAGTCCCCATCCCTGTTGATATTTAAAAGCCATGGAGATGTATTGCTGAGGGTCATGGCTTAGTGGTGACCTGGCAGTGCTGGGTCAAGGGTTGGACTCAATCATCTTAAAGGGTCTCTTCTAGCTCTAAGAATTCTCCAGTTCTCAGGGTGAAGCCTTGCCAGGCCATGGGAGGTTTATCTGACATTGTCTCATGTGACCTGGAGGCAGCCCTGGAGATCAGCCATCAGGAGGTGGGAGAAGAACGAATTCAGCAGCACATGAAAGCACCGCAAAGCTCAGTTCCAGATGCACTTCTGCCTTCCCTCTCCCCACAAAGTACTTAGGACTCATGACATTTGCCTATTAAACCATCCCTGCAGTCACAGACATATCTTGCTGCAAACATTGGAAGGCATTTCCCCTTAATTCCAGGTCTACTCTGCTTCTTCTGGAAAATGAGCCATGACACATGAGCCATTTGCAAGGCACTGCAACTATGACACGGGTTGTATTTCCATGGCAACTCTCCCCCTGCTCTCCTCAACTTATAGATATGCATAGTTCAGTTGCAGCCACAGATCATTATATTTAATCTGAACAAGTGTGTACCTGAGTTGACTTTATTTCATGGAACTGCATAAGGAATTCAATTCCTCTCACCATTTCCTTCTCTTACGTCCCAGTGTCATTACTTGCGGCGCTGTGCCATTACTTGCTGGCATTTTGCATCAGTACATAATGAACCAATACCAGATAATGTTAAGATGCAAAAAGCCACTCAAAACACCAGACAGCAATTTTCTGCTCAGTTTCCCAATTTAACCTGAATTGATGCTACATTGTAAGTTTGGATGAGGTTCAGTGACTGCTCTAATTATAATAGCATCTTGGGCAGCAGCAGTCACTTGCATCCTGCCTTTTTGATACTGGCCTTGATAGAGCAATTAAGAGGCAGAAGAGAGAACTTCTTTCCAAGACTTGTCCTAATGACAGTAAGAGGGTCCAATGTGAAACCACTTCCTTTGATCAGGCTGCTGCCTCCAGCCCAATGTAGCCCTCAGCTCTAATGGAATTCATTATGTTTTATGAATATCCCCTTCAAATGAACATGTTTAACTTCCTCTCCCAAGAATAAAGCAGTGCAATGCTAAGTACACCTGGCAGGACATTACATTCATCAGCTCTCCAACTCTTGCAGCAAAGCTTACTCAGTTTGCAAGCTGAGAAGTGGGTTGTTTTTTTTTTCTCCCTGCTCCTAACCACTAGAACTGCGAATCTTCTCCTTTCAAGCCAACTTTGGTCTTTCTGTTGCAGATGCCACCAAAAAGAGACACTTAGCAGGTCACACATGGTGGCAACAACCCAGCCTGAGTTGGGTAGCTACTTACTGCCCTAGAGATACTGTGAAACAACATTAAAGCACACAGACATAACCAAAGGAAGTTTTCCCTTCTGTCAGACTGAAGAACAAGATGGAAGATGTGCTGACCCCACCAGGGATTCCTCCTTGGCCACAGTAGCCCTGCATGCAGGGGACAGCAGCAAGCTCTCAGCCCGCAGGGACTGATGGAGGAGCTGTCTCATGGATGAATCCTCCTTCAACACACATCATGGGAAGCCCCATCCAACGAGGAGCAGAGAGACAGCAAAACCCCTTCTTTACTCCTCTCTTACCCCCTAGAGCTGTGCAAGAGCTCAGAAAAGAACAAGGTGTTGTAGCAAAACCCCACACCCCCATGTGCCAAGCACACACACACAACCCTGCTGCTTATTCAGGCTTATTCACTCTGAACCCAAGGCATTTAGGTCACCACACATGAGATGTGATAAAAAACACTGGGTAGAAATTTCCTAAAAGAAACCTGGAAGTGTTCTTTCCCAATGGAAAGGCACTGGAAAGAGGTGCCTCATGAGCAGCTTCATGGCCAAATGAAAGAAGAAAGCGGATGGAGGCTGACACACAGCAAACCAGTAGGGTTGCTTAAAACACAGTGATTGAACATTTTATGTTGTCTTCATCTGAGCTCAGCTGGTAAAGAGTCCTGCAACCTTGGTAACTCCTCTTATTTGGTACCTGTGGGCAGTAGTTTCTGCATTTCTGACCAACTCTATAAAGATAGCAGGACATACACCTACTGTGACTGGTTAGAAGTGCACTGTCTTGCAGAAATGGAGACTAAATGAGGTAAAGCCCAAATGAGATGAAAATTAAATAAGAGCAGGTTCTGCTTGTCTAAGGTAGGTGATTTCTTTGATGCTATCAGAGGAGCATTTTACAGCTTTACACAGAAACACTTCACAGATTCACAGATTGCATCAGGTCAGAAAGGACCCTCAAAGGTCATCTTGGCCAACCCCCCTGCAGTGATCAGGGACACATCCAACTAGATCAGGCTGCTCAGGGCCACATCAAGTCTCATCTTGAATGTCTCCAGGGACAGGACCTCAACCATTAGTTTTCATTCTGCACTGGATGCAGTGGGATGATTGTTTGTTTGGGTTTTTTTTTCCCTTGAGGAGAGATAAAAGATGACCAAAGGACAACACTACCCCAGCGCAAACACACTGAACCCCTTCTTCTTCAGGATATCAAGAGCAGTGTGGGCAGCAGAGCAAGGAAGGGGATTCTGTCCCTTTACTCTGCTCTCCTCAGACCCCACCTGCAGTCCTGTGTACAGTTCTGGAGCCCTCAGCACAGGA
>VWZE01020925.1:71594-140595 GCA_013396675.1 Eubucco bourcierii | reverse complement strand
TGTTTCCTCCTTTCCCTCCTTCCTTCCACCTTCCCTTCCTCCCTCACTTCCTTCCTCCCTTCCACCCTTCCTTCCTTTCCTTCCTTTCTCTCTCTTTCTCCTTCTTTCTCTCTTTCTTTTCCTTTCAAACAGAAAACCTCATCAAACAGGACAGTTACACGAGGTTGAGGCAGGGCAGGGGAGGTTCCTTTAAATATTCTACCCCTGAAAAATCTCACAACTTTTGCATTTTCGTGAGACTGAGGCTGCAAAGCAGCTCAGTTCCTTTTCACCAGGACTGAGGCTGCAAAGCAGCTCAGTCCCCTTTCACCAGGACTGAGGGTGCAAACCAGCCCCATTTCACAGAATCACAGCATGCCAGATGTTGGAAGGGACCTCCTGAGATCACTGAGTCCATCCTCCCTGCCAAAAGCAGTATCCCCATAGGTAGTCCACACAGGAATGCATCCAGGTGGGTTTGGAAAGCCTCCAGAGAAGGAGACTCCACAACCTCTCTGGACAGCCTGCTCCAGGGCTGTGTCACCCTCACTGCAAAGAAGTTTCACCTCATGCTGAGGTGAAACCTTCTCCGTTGCAGTTTGTATCTACTGCTCCTTGGCTTATTACTGCACACCACCAAAAAGAGATGAACCCCTTCTACTTGACACCCACCCCTCAGATATTTATAGACGTTGATCAGATCCCCTCTCAATCTTTTTGTCTCAAGAAGACCTCTTCTCTTTTCATCAGGCCTCATTACATTGTCCTTGCTTCCTCTGAACGTTTTCACAGGAGAAAACAAGTTCCCAACAAGCTTTAATAGCTTTAATTTTAATTGATTCATATTCAATCCAGTGAGGTCATGCATGTTTAATTATCATCATCCTTATTACAGATGGAAAATCAACTTCTTCTGATGCTGCACTGCTAATTATCATCTCATTTGTTTAGCAATGGCATCTAGACAACTGGTGGAGATTACAGCAAACAAACAACATGAAGACCTGTACAGAAGCCACTGCAAACAGTGGCCAGGATTCAGTAGAGTACTTTGCCATGTATCACATTTAGCACCATTTAAACCTTCCTGTTGCAGCTCTTTCAGCTGAGAACATGCTCAAGTGTTTTGCCACACTGCACTTTCAGTAAAGGGAAGATGAAGAGCCGGAAGAAGAGATGATCACATTCATTTCACTGATGGGAATGGAGGGGCAAAGTAATTAAAGATGAGCTTCTGAAAGGGACAAAATGTGTCTGAAATGCAAGGCTGTTGGAAACACCAGCTCAGGTCTCTTGGGTTAGATGGATTGGGAGGAACAAAGCACAGTCTGCACAGATTTTTATAAGTATCCAGCAGCACCAATAAATCATCAGGCACCTGTATACCTTGGCCAATTTGTCCCTTATGACTGCTAAGTGCCAAGTTGTCTGTTAGTGGCAGTAAGTAAGTGGGAAGTTTGCCTCCTAATGATCTTATAAATTCAACACTCTCTTAAAAGCCAGTGAGGGGACAGATGCAAGAGTAAACAAACTCATCTGAAAAGCTGCTGATAGACTGAAAATGTCTCCTTTGCTCCTTTTGCTTACAGAGAAGGGAGATAAACTTAGCCTTAACCTCTGCTCTCAGCAAGCTGAATTTTTTGCACCCAAGTAAATAGTGGCATCTAGAAGCACAGCTACAGGGCATTGGTGCAGTGATGTGTGTGACCTGGGTTAGGAACTGGCTGGAGGGCTGAGCCCAGAGACTGGTGGTGAATGGTGCCACATCCAGCTGGAGGCCAGGCACTAGCGGTGTGCCCCAGGGATCAGTACGGGATGGAGCTCAGCAAATCCAAGTGCCAGGTGCTGCACTTTGGCCACAACAACCCCATGCAGAGCTACAGACTGGGGTGGGAGTGGCTGGAGAGCAGCCAAACAGAAAGGGATCTGGGGGTGCTGATTGACACCCACATGAACATAAGCCAGCAGTGTGCCCAGGTGGCCAAGAAGGCCAATGGCATCCTGGTCTGCATCAGCAAGAGTGTGGCCAGCAGGAGCAGGGAGCTCATTCTCCCCCTGCACTCTACACTGCTTAGGCCACAACTTGAGTCCTGTGTCCAGTTCTGGGCCCCTCCATTGAAGAAGGACATTGAGGTGCTTGAGTGTGTCCAGAGAAGGGCAACGAGGCTGGGGAGAGGCCTGGAGCACAACCCTATGGAGAGAGGCTGAGGGAGCTGGGATTGGTTAGCCTGGAGAAGAGGAGGCTCAGGGGAGACCTTCTTGCTGTGTGCAACTACCTGAAGGGTGGTTGTAGCCAGGAGGAGGTTGCTTTCTTCTCTCAGACAAGCAGCAGCAGAACAAGGGGACACAGTCTCAAGCTGTGCCAGGGGAAGTTTAGGCTGGAGGTGAGGAGAAAGTTCTTGCCTGAGAGAGTCATTGACTGCTGGAATGGGCTGCCCAGGGAGGTGGTGGAGTCAGCGTCCCTGGAGGTGTTCAAGGCAGGTTTGGACGTGGCACTTGGTGCCATGGTCTGGTCTGGAGGGCTGTGGTATCAGGTTGGACTTGATGAGCTTTGAGGTCTCTTCCAACCTTGGTGATACTGTGATACCCAAAATAAGACCACAAGGAGCAGGAGGTTGTTGGGGAAAGCAGCTGGGAGTATGCAACTTTGAAAATGTTATGAAGCTCATTTAAGTACCAAATTAAGCAAAGAGTGGGAGGAAAGACTGATGAAACTAAAATCTGATCTCCTGATCCAAGTTTAACCTTGTCTAGGCAGCACTCTCTGGTTTTATACTTATTTTTAAGTTAGCACTGCTCTGATGATTTATCCCCACATTAAAAGCCTTTTACACAAAAGCACAAAGAGAAACTACAGTACAAAAAGGAAATGCTCCCTTGCAGTTGAAAATGAACCCACTTTAGTAGGCATGCAGGATGTCTTGACAAAGCTAACCATAAATCAGCAGCAGGACTGCTCATTGGGAAAAAAAAAAATGACCCACCAGCCATACTACCTTGTCTTTTGCAAGGCTATTTCTAGTTAAAATGGAAAAGGTGCCTCTGTCATACAGCCCTGATGAAAAACAGGTCTGCAAAACTCCTTGCTTTGCATCAAGATGTCCCTGGAAATCTTGGAGTATTTTACCACAGGCTGCATTAAGAGCCCCTCCCGACTGCTGCTTCGCTGCCCCAGCTGCAAAGAGGCCATCAGTCTGGTGCCACAGCCCACTAAAACTCTTAATGCTTTATTATATTTGCCTTTGTGAATGCTCAAGTGATTTTCCTTGGCAATGATGGCAATAGCCCCATCCCAAAATCAGCTGGAACAAGCCACCGTGGCTAGCAGCAAGCCAGCCATCTGCTTCCCCCATCTCCTCATTTCTGTTCCAAAAGTAACTGGAATCTCTCCTCTCCTCCCCCTTTCCACTTTATTTTTAGAGCATCCTTCAGTCAGAGCTCAGTTGCCCAGCAGTGAGTTTCTCTCTCCTTACAATCACATTTTCTTCCCAGCAGAAATATTGCATTCGTTGACCAGTGGATAGAGAGCTTTACAACATGAAGAAAACAAAATTCCACGTGGGCTAGGCACACCTAGGTCCTGAAATCCACTCAGAGGAAGGTAAAATGCCTTCAGCAAGCCCTGGTATCTAAAAAAAACAAAAAACAAACAAACAAAAAAAAACAAAACAACCCAGATTTCTATTTTCTTTTATTTTTTTACCCTCAGAAATGGTGACCAAACTCATGCCTGTTTATGGGAAGGGAAAAGCCAAAACTCAGTGCTTGTGCAGTCTGTTTCTCTGTACCTACAACAGCCTGGTCCTGAGGTGATACCCACAGACCTATCAACTGGTGCAAAACCATAAGCCTGAACATTTGGTTGATCCCACAGTGGTCAGTAAGAGTCCATGACCCTTTCCTTCCATGAAAAAAAAAAAAAAAAAAAAAAAAAAAAAGGAGGAAAGAAAGAAAATGAGACATCCCAAGTCATCATGGCAGCTGCAGCCACACTGATCAAACAGGAGAATGTTCAGAAGTACTCTCAGCCACCCCAACCTCCATCTGAAACCAAAGGATCACTGCTTTCCTGATGTAATTAACAGTACAATGACAGCACTCAGTCTTCTGTTTGATCTTGTTATGAAATGCAAATACCTGCAGATTAAGAGCAGTTTTGAACACATCCATTTTGCTGCATGGGTTACCCTGTTGGAACAGCTGTGGAGCAAACTCTGCCTTACTTGTCCCTCCCAGTGTACAGAGCCAGGGAACCTTCCAGCACCCTCCAAATTTGGAGAAAAACCTAACAAACTGCACCCCCAAACCCCTTCTTAGTGCCAGCCTTTGCTTCTGCCTATATTTTGGCTACTAACACAATGGTCTGAAATGGTTATGAAGCTCATTCAGGTGCCAAATTAAGCAAAGAGTGGGAGGAAAGACTGATGGAACTAAAATCTGATGTCCTGGTCCAAGTTTAACCTTGGCTTGGCAGCACTCTCTAGCTTTATACTTAGTATATTATTAAGTTAGTAGTGCTCTGATGATTTGTCCCTATATTAAAGCCTTTTTCACAAATCTGGTAATCACAGAATTAACCAGGTTGGGAAAGAACTTTGAGATCATCCAGTCCAACCTACCACCTACCACCTTCTAATTAACCAAACCATGGCACCAAGTGCCTCATGCAGCCTCCTTTTAAACACCTCCAGGGATGGGGACTCCATCACCTCCCTGGGCAGCCCATTCTAATGCCAAGAACTTCCTCCTAACAACCAGTCTAGACCTACCCTGGCACAACTTGAAACTGTGTCACCTCGTTCTGTCCTTGGGTGCCTGGCAGCAGAGATCAATCCCACTTGGCTACAACCTCCCTTCAGGTAGTTGTAGAGAACAATGAGGTCTGCCCTGAGCCTCCTCTTGTGCAGGCTGCACACCCCCAGCTCCCTCAGCCTCTCCTCACAGGGCTGTGCTCCAGGCCCCTCCCCAGCCTTGCTGCCCTTCTCTGGGCACCTTCCAGTACCTCAACATCTCTCTTGAATTGAGGGGCCCAGAACTGGACACAACACTCAAGGTGTGGCCTGAGCAGTGCTGAGCACAGGGACAGAATAACCTCAACATCTCAACATCTTTCTTAAATTGAGGGGCCCAGAACTGGACACATTACTCATTCTTGACATGTCCAGTGCTTTAAGTTCAGTCTTACCAAGGCTGCCACTTGTTTCAAATCCTCTGTGGCACCTTCAGCTGGATCCTGCTGTTCTCCAACACTTTTATTTTCCTGCCTTCGTCAAGTTCATACCGTGAGGATTTCACAATGCTGCTTCTTGGTGCCCTACCTCCCCAGACTACCCAGACCTAAAGAAAAAAATGTTTGTCATTGTAAGGGTGTGGGGAGGGCAATAATTTATAAACCCAACTTCTCTCCCCTCAGAAGGAAGGCAGAAATATGCAATCACAGAGTCACTAAATCCCATGTGGCAGCTGCCTTCGTGAAGAACCTCTGCTGAGCTCTGGGAAACCTGTCAGATGCTCTTTTCTTCCAGGGCTGGACTTGACAAGAACATTGATGCTAAACAGGGCACGCAAGAAGGCAATTATAGGTGCACGTTTGGGAGCATGATTGATGGCTTCTCTAATTGCAAAGAAAAAGAGAGCGGCGGAGCTGATGGCAGCAGTGGCAACAGAGGGGACTGCTGCCTTTGCAGGCATCAATCTAATGCTTAGCAAGGGAAAGAGCTCAATCAGAACAAACACTGTTGGATCAAACAGTGGCTGATGGAGGGGCCCAGAGACTGGTGGGGGATGGAGTCAAAGCCAGCTGGCAGCCTCTCGCAAGTGGTGCTCCCCAGAGCTCACTCCCGGAGTCACTCCTGAGATGGTGGTTTGGGAGCTCCCTGCCCCCCCCTACTTTGTAAAATCTCCCAGACTAGACCCAGCCAGCTGGAAGTTAAGGACTGAAGTTCTATTTACAGCTCAGCACAATGTACAAGCAGAGATACACAATACACAGGAATAGTTACAGACATAGACAAGTTAAAGGGAATACAGAAACACAACTCCCCTCCCAGAAATCAGAGACCCCAGAAGGGGCTCCCAACCACCCTTCCACCTTCTCCCCACCCCTCTGCCTTAGCCCAGGGTTTGCCTTACACACAAGGTGAGTTTGGAGGATGGGCCAGGGGGGTTAGAAGGAAAGTGGTGAGTGAGGTTACTCAGCAGGGAGGAGAAGGCAAAAAAAGCTAGAGAGCCTGAGACTCTCCAGGCCCAAGTGTCTTATCTACGTTTGTGTTCTTACTCTTTTACATCTCAGCAAGCCTATGAGTGCAGCAGACATCACCAGTGTTTGCTTTTCACAGCCTATAATAAAATTTTCTCCATTAAAATATTCCAATTAGCCTCAAACCAGCACACCAGCAGGCCCAGAGAAAGGATTGTCCCCCTGTACTCAGCACTGGAGAGGCCAGATCTCAAACACTGTGTTCAGCTTTGAGCCACTCACTCCAGGAAAGATATTGAGATGCTGGAATGTGTCAAGAGAAGGGCAGTGAAGTTGTTGAAGGGCCTTACAAAGTGCAGCTGAGGGAACTGCTGCTCAAGGACACTGTGCAGTAGTGGTGCTGGTGGAGCTAGATAATGGTTAGACTCAATGACCTCAGAGGTATTTTCCAGCCATTGTGATCTGTAACACCCCCAAGCAACGACTTTGGGAAGAATTCCTGAAGATAAGAAAACTTGAGCAATCCTCTCTTGGGGGAGTGATGAAGTGATGAACCTCTCTGGAGGCTAAGCCAGATGCAAGATGTCCATCGTGGAGAAACCCACCAGTCTCTACCCAACCCACACTGAACCAGGATGCCTAATTTCTGCTAGCACCTAAACCTCTTCTTCAGGTTCTCCCATTCAATCAGACCAGTTCACTGCAACTCCAAGGTCTTGTGGTACCGTGCAAAGCTGCTGACAGCAGTTCATTTAAATATTTTGTGTCTTTGTTTTTTGTGGGGTTTTATTCCCCCTCTCAAACTATTTTTTTCTTGAGGGGAAACCACAGAGAGAGAGTCAGAAATGATAAGGAAGGAGAAGGATGTTGGAGTTATCAGCCAGTGCTCCAGGCTGGGCAAGGTTAATAGCAGTGTTACACCAGACTGTTCTACTGGCTCCATGCCTGCAAACTGAAAGACAGGACTAAAGAAGGGAGGGCTGAGCAAGCCCAGTGCAGTGCCCAGCCTCCAGCCCTCCTTACAGCCAGCTGATGTCTTTGCTTCAATGCAGCAGGCTTGAACCAGTTCCCCCTCCCCTCAAAAAGAGGTGAGTTTGTCCAGGCACTAATCAGAGCAAAGCGAGTGCTAAGTCAAATCAAGCCAGGAACAACTCCAACCTGACTGCTCATTAGCAAGTACCTGCTCATCTCCTAAGGAGCAGAACAGCTACAAGGCAACTGGGATCTGAGAAAGGTGTTCATTAAACACCACAGTGCCCAGCACAGAGGAAACAGCCTTCCTCAACTGTCATGTCAAGGCAGAGAGCTCACGAGTGCAGACTCTGCTCCCATCATCCCACTTCCTCAGAACACTCTTTTGCTCTCCCCAGATCCTCTTGGGACTGGAAGCACAGCAGACTTCTTATTTCAGGACCCCAGACACCTCAGTGAGTTGTGTGGACTCCTCCCCACCTCATCCTCCCTCTGTGTGGGATTCCAACACATGAACTGAAGCTGGGGGACTCGTGCTGGGGGAGCAGCAGCAATGACCCAGAACCTCACCAAACCCTTTTGGATCAGCATAACTAATCCATGACCCAAGGGGACATGAGTTTAAACTAAAAAAGGTGACATTCTGATCACATATAAGGAAGACATAAAGCTTGTACAAAAGCAGATAGAGCAGCAGGGCTTGGCAAGCCAGCAGTGTCACTGCAGGTGGGAAGCCTCTCTAACCACAGGCAAAGCCAGACACCAGGCAGCCACTACACATGGTCATTTAGAGGCACTGACAGAGCTTCATTCTGGAGCCTCAAAAAACAGCTACTCAAACATGCTGGAGTGTATTTACATATGAATGCAAGAAATCCCTGGCAGCAACATTGTCTGCCAGTCCTCAATCTGTTCTTTGGAACCCAAAGCACAGAACTCCATCAAGGGCTCTACAAGACCAGCCCACCTGCAGAAGGCAGCAAAGAGAAGAGGAGGCTCAGGGGTGGAGAAAAGGAGGCTCAGGGGTGACCTCATTGCTGTCTACAACTACCTGAAGGGAGGTTGTAGCCAGGTGAGGTTGGGCTCTTCTCCCAGGCAACCAGCAACAGAATGAGGGGACACAGTCTCAAGTTGTGCCAGGGGAGGTCTAGGTTGGATGTTAGTAGGAAGTTCTTGCCAGAGAGAGTGATTGGCATTGAAATGGGCTGCCCAGGGAGGTGGTGGAGTCACCATCTCTGGAGGTATTCAAGACAAGACTGGATGAGGCACTTAGTGCCATGGTCTGGTTGACTGGCCAGAGTTGGGTGACAGGTTGGGCTGGATGAGCTTGGAGGTCTCTTCCAATCTGGTTGATTCTATGATTCTATGAAACAGCAACTTCTTAGCTGCTCTTCTCCAAAGATGGGGAGAGAAGGAGAGGCTGGGTGCAGTCATGTGTATGAGGGCAGAGAATCACCACAGCTCCAGGAACCCAACCACCAGCCTCCTGCCAAAGCCAGAAACACTCTTCTTAATCCCAACCTTTGAGGCTTACTGTAAAGTCGGAGCTTCTCTAATGTGTCACTTCCCATGACAGATGCTGGGGCTGTGGGGACTGTGCTCTGCAGGCAGTCATCTCTTTTCACAGTATCACAGTATCACCAAGGTTGGAAGAGACCTCAAAGATCAGCAAGTCCAAGCCATTACCACAGACCTCAAGACCAGACCATGGCACCAAGTGCCATGTCCAAACCTGCCTTGAACACCTCCAGGGACGCTGACTCCACCACCTCCCTGGGCAGCCCATTCCAGCACTCAATGACTCTCTCAGGCAACAACTTTCTCCTCACCTCCAGCCTAAACTTCCCCTGGCACAGCTTCAGACTGTGTCCTCTTGTTCTGCTGCTGCTTGCCTGAGAGAAGAAAGCAACCTCCTCCTGGCTACAAGCACCCTTCAGGTAGCTGGAGACAGCAAGAAGGTCTCCCCTGAGCCTCCTCTTCTCCAGGCTAACCAATCCCAGCTCCCTCAGCCTCTCTCCATAGGGCTGTGCTCCAGGCCTCTCCCCAGCCTCGTTGCCCTTCTCTGGACACACTCAAGCACCTCAATGTCCTTCTTCAATGGAGGGGCCCAGAACTGGACACAGGACTCAAGGTGTGGCCTAAGCAGTGTAGAGTGCAGGGGGAGAATGAGCTCCCTGCTCCTGCTGGCCACACTATTGCTGATGCAGGCCAGGATGCCATTGCCCTCTTGGCCACCTGGGCACACTGCTGGCTCATGTTTAGCCAAAGCTCAGTGTTCAGCAGTGATTCTTCCATCTGTAGGATGTGTGTCCAGCCTACTGCAGAGAACAGCAGCGCTTGCTAGAGACCAGACCTGCACCTAACTAATGATGCTCTCAAAGCTACTGCTTGATCTGAGCAGGAACTGACTAAAACAAATCTTCCCAAGAAAGTCCTGTCTTCATTGCCTTCAGATTCAGGAGTGATTGACTGGTGCCTGCTGGCAGCCAGAAGCCATCACTAATGCCAGGCCATCTGCAAAGTTGCTTCTCTCTGCCACCACCAAATCACACCCAACCTACAGCTATGCTCTGCCACCTTTATCCACCCCCTGTTTTCTCTAGGTGACTCCTACCTTATCAAAGGTCCTTCCATGTCACTGAGCTCCATCACATTAATTTCTGTAGCTGCTGGTTCACACCAGACTGCTAGCCTGGACCCATTATTATACATGAAGCTTACTATGTCCTTCCACTACTTAAAGTTGCTAAGAATGATGAAGACAACCTTTTGAGCACTGCCTGTTGTGACAGGACAAGGGGTGAGGGGTTTAAAAAAGGTGAGATTCTGAACAGATATAAGGAGGACATTTTTTACACTGAGGGTGGTGAGACATTGGCTGAGGGGTGTCCAGAGTGGTCATAGATGCACCATCCCTGGAACCATTCCAGGTCAGGTTGTTTGGGGCTCTGAGCAGCCTTCTCTAGCTGGAAATGTCCCTGTGGACTGTAGGGAAGTTGGACTAGATGGGCTTTAAAGGTCCCTTCAACCTGAAACATTCCATGAATGCCTGCCATGCCACAGCCAAGGCATCAGGCAGGAGGCTGTTTGTGGTCTTGATCCTATCCCACTGCAAAGTAAAAAGCCACCACACAGCTTAACTGGCAGCCTCACCTCCAGCTTCCTCGAGCTGCACTAAGAAATCCAACTGAAATGCCAGAACTGGAAAATGTTCAGAGAGTTAAATTTCCAGAAACCCACCCAGGGCTAAGACTCAGCAGTGAACTAAACAAATGACAGCTGCAAATCCAGCAGGAACTCACCCAACTGCCCTTCTCCAGCTTTCTCCACTTGCAGATTTCCAAATCCACGTTTGCACTAGAAATCCAGGATAAATATGGGTGGTTAGGGCTGACTGGACTTGCCAGCACTGAGACCAGGCACTTGCCACTGCCACAGATGGCTGAAGTCGGCATCCTGAGACCACCACCACAGCTCTCTGCTCCACTCCAGCAAGCCCAGGTTGAATGGACAAGCCCCAAGACAGGTTTTGCTCATCCAGCACACGGTGTACAGGCCAGCTGCTTGCACCTGTGTGTTTTACAAGCACAGGGAGAGTATTTAGAGATTTAAGCTTGAGAAGATTTAATTTAGACCATCCAACACAGAGCAGCAAGTCGATGCTCTGGGCAGGGAGAAAGGAAGGTAGTTTATGAAAGCCTTCTGTGCTGCCAAGCAGAAGCAAGTTGGGAGCTCTCAGGCATCACCTGCTTACAGCTTCACCTGGTGGATATAGAATCATAGAATCACAGAATCAGTCAGGGTTGGAAGGGACCACAAGGATCATCTATTTCCAACCCCCCTGCCATGGGCAGGGACACCCTACCCTAGATCAGGCTGGCCACAGCCTCATCCAGCCTGGCCATAAACACCTCCAGAGATGGGGCCTCAACCACTTCCCTGAGCAACCCATTCCAGGCTCTCTCCACTCTCAACTTCCTCCTCACGTTCAGTCTGAATCTCCCCACCTCCAGTTTTGCTCCATTCCCCCCAGTCCTGTCACTACCTGATACCCTAAAAAGTCCCTCCTCAGCTTTTTTGTAGGCCACCTTCCATGATAATGAGGATCATGGAAGTGTTGGAGTAGGTCCAGAGGAGGCCACAAAGATGATCAGAGGGCTGCAGCAGCTCTCCTATGAGGATAGGCTGAGAGAGTTGGGGCTCTGCAGCCTGCAGAAGAGAAGGCTTTGAGGGCACCTGATAGTAGCCTTCCAGTATCTGAAGGGGGCTACAGGAAGGCTGGGGAGGGACTATTGACAAGGGCTTGCAATGACAGGACAAGGGGAATGGGTTTGAAGTGGCAGAGGGGAGATTGAAACTGGATGTTAGGAGGAAGTTCTTTACAGTGAGGGTGGTGAGACACTGGAATAGGTTGCCCAGGGAGGTTGTGGCTGCTCCCTCCCTGGAGGTGTTCAAGGCCAGGTTGGAGGAGGCCTTGAGTGACCTGTGCTAGTGGGAGGTGTCCCTGCCTATGGCAGGGGGTTGGAACTGGCTGATCCTTGAGGTCCCTTCCAACCTTACCATTCTGTGATTCTATGATTCTATCTATTTTCCCTTTCATTTAAACTACTCCTCTTTATGTGTTGCTGACTGAAAGGACAGTGAATTCAAGTGCACATGAAAGAAAATCACAGCCCACAGCATTTGCTCTCCAAACCCTCTTTTAAGTCCACTTGATGAAGAGCTGCTGTATTTTGTCACCCAGAGCAATCAGCGCTGCTATCACCTCTTTGTTTTGAGTACCCACTTCCCAAGTCGTTAAATACTTGCTTCTTAAGGAGAAGAAAGTTGGTTTGGGCCAATAAATCACTTAAATACCATCTGCCAAAGGGGGGGAAAAAAAAAATCAAAGCCCTGAATTCCCCCAACTCCTTTTTGCATATTTCCCCTCCTGGTTTCAGCTGGAGAGAGAAAAGCTGTTTGTATAATCCATCACCGGCAGCTTTCTCCTAGGGGAAGTGAGAACAGACCACAGGAAAAGGCTTCTCTTGGCTTTGACTTGCAAAACCACTTCACGGACTGCTTTGAAACAATTCAGTCAGCGGGATGTGAGCTCTGCACATCGGTGTTGCCCCAGATTGTTTTGTTTTTATTCATAAGATTATTTCTGGGGGAAAAAAAAAAAACAAAAACAAAAACCCCCCACAAAACAAGCTGACTGAAGCTTAATTTTCCTAGCAATTGTTAAATAATTCAATACCCATCTTTTTCTGTCTCTTGAATGCCTCAGAAACAAAATCAAGCCCCTCCACAAATTAAAGGCCAAATCCTGTTTACACTTTCTTTTTCTAAAGCAGCTTTGACATCAATAAAGGCTGGGGTTTTTTAGTGACTCAAGCTCAGATTAAAAGTTCTGTCAATGTGAGTATTTACTTTACAGGTTTTTTTTTCAAAATCAGGAGCATACTGTTTGGTTTGGTTTGGGGTTTTTTGGTTGTTGTTGTTGTTGTTGTTTGGGGTTTTTTCCCCTCTCTTTTCAATCAAAACATTTCTCAGGAAGGACACTGAAGTGTTGGAGCAGGTCCAGAGGAGGTCACAAAGATGTTCAGAGGGTTGCAGCAGCTCTGCTGTGAGGACAGGCTGAGAGAGTTTGGGCTCTGCAGCCTGGAGAAGAGAAGGCTTCCAGGAGACCTTAGAGTAGCCTTCCAGGATCTGAAGGGGGCTACAGAAAGGCTGGGGAGGGACTATTGACAAGGGCTTGGAATGCCAGGACAAGGGGAATGGGTTTGAAGTGGTAGAGGGGAGATTGAAAGTGGATGTTAGGAGGAAGTTGTTTGCAGTGAGGGTGGTGAGACACTGGCACAGGTTGCCCAGGGAGGCTGTGGAGCACAGAAGCACAGAATGTCATCTTTGATCCCATTCTGTGCTTCTGTGCTCCACAACCTCCCTGGAGGTGTTCAAGGCCAGGTTGGATGAGACCTTGAGTGAGCTGTACTAGAGGGAGGTGTCCCTGCATATGGCAGGGGATTGGAACTAGATGATCTTTGAGGTCCCTTCCAACCCTCTGATTCTATGATTCTATGCTCAAAAGCTGCAGAAGCACCTGAGCCTTTGCTCCAGAAGCTTCTCCAGAAGCTCACAGAGAAATCACACAGAGATTCTCTGCAGAGAAGCTGTGGAGTCTCCTTCTCTGGAGACCTTCAAGGCTTGTTTGGATGTGTTCCTTTGTGACCTGAGCTAGATGGTATGGTCCTGCTCTGGCAGGGGGGTTGGAATCAGTGATCTCTTTGGGTCCCTTCCAACCCCTGTGAGCTGTGATCCATACAGCATGTAGGGCCCAGTGACACACATTGGCATTTGGTGTCTGCCAGGTTTCAGCGAGGTCTGGATCAAGTCCAGCTTCTGGATGCAGCCAAGGTTTGCAACCTCAAGGAGAGCCTGATCAAAAGAAAAGGATCTGAAACCAGATGCAGTACTAACATGTGGACATACCTGGTCAACACACAGGCTGCTGCTAAACCAGTTACATATGCTTTAACTCTCAGGTGCACCCTCAGCAGAGGCTTTACAGGCTTTTCAGCTAATGACACAAATCTGTTCATCTTGTAAAACCTGGCAAGACTACAAATCATTAGGCACCCTCTTTTTTACACTCTGCACTGAAATATGTAGCATAAAAAATGACCACATGGAGAATTCATCCTGGAAAAGTATGATCTAGCTGAGGATGTCCCTGCTCACTGCAAGGGGGTTGGGCTAAATGGCCTTTAGAGGTCCCTTCCAACCCAGAGAGTTCTATGACATCAGCAGTCTGAGCTTCAAACCCTTCACAGGAGATTTCTCACCACAGGGAACCTCTGTGAAGTCTAAAAGCTGAAAATTACTCTGCTAGTGAGTGAGTCATTTTGTATCATGACTTGGGGTTCATTTCTCCCCAAAAAAACCCTTTAACATTAAAAAAAAAAATAATTAAATTAAATGTTTGAGATTGTTTTCAATCTGTGGCCTCAAAGCATCACCCAAAATAACTCATGACTAAAAGGCCAAATTTATAAAAGAAATAAAAGCTAAAAAAAAACCCCAAATCCTGTCTAAATCCTGGTTGTAATTTAACCCAAAGATGGAGGACAAAGCTTATTGATGTCACAGTTCTGACCTAAAATCTTCCCTCTCTAGAACTGGGCCAAATGAAACACTGATGAAAAAAATCCCTCCATTTCTTTAACTTGTTTTAAAGTTTGCAGAGACCTCTGTCCTGACCCATGCCAAACAGGAGTGACCAGACCTTAAGTTTAGAAGCCACATACTGTGCACAGTTCTGGAGCACCCAGCACAGGAAGGACATGGAACTGTTGGAGTGAGTCTAGAGGAGGCCACAAAGATGCTCAGAGGGCTGCAGCAGCTCTCCTACGAGGACAGGCTGAGAGAGTTGAGGCTCTGCAGCCTGGAGAAGAGAAGGTTTCCAGGAGACCTTAGAGTAGTCTTCCAGGATCTGAAGGGGGCTACAGGAAGGCTGGGGAGGGACTATTGACAAGGGCTTGGAATGCCAGGACAAGGGGCAATGGGTTTAAACTGGCAGAGGGGAAACTGGATGTTAGGAGGAAGTTGCTTGCAGTGAGGGTGGTGAGACACTGGCACAGGTTGCCCAGGGAGGTTGTGGCTGCTCCCTCCCTGGAGGTGTTCAAGGCCAGGTTGGATGAGGCCTTGAGTGACCTGTGCTAGTGGGAGGTGTCCCTGCCTATGGCAGGGGGTTGGAACTGGCTGATCCTTGAGGTCCCTTCCAACCTTACTAGTCTATGATTCTATGACTGTCTTCATGGAGAAGCAGGAATCTCCCCAGGCTTTCTCCATGCTAAAGTCAGGAAGCACTGATTTAAAGCTACCCAGCATTCTGTACTAATTGTTTGCTAGGGAGTTGGAGGTTTTGTTCTTTTCCAAAGCAAACCAACAGAAACTCAGAAAATAATCCTTTAAATTCTGCCCTTTCCTCTCATGTCACCTGTGTTTAACAGACTGCAGCAGCTCTGAGTTGCTGCAAGCCTTCAGATAAGCTGCCACACTGAGCAGTCAAATGCTGCTGAAAACTTTTCTGATAGCTCAAGCAAGCCTGTCTCAACCTGTCTGCTGATGCTAATCCTGCAAAGTGAAGGATGTGCTACAGGACCAAGTTGTCCCAGACGTGAGGATCCCCTTGCAGCATTTTGTGTGGCTGTAGAGGTTATTTCTGAGAGCTCTTTTCCTCCTTTGGCTGCTTTGGGATGAGATTTAACAAGGCTAAGTGCAGGGTTCTACACTTTGGCTACAACAGCCCCAAGCAGTGCTACAGGCTGGGAACAGAGTGGCTGGAGAGCAGCCAGGCAGAAATGGACGTGGGGGTGTTGGGAGAGAGGAGCTGTACATGAAGCAGCAGTGTGCCCAGGTGGGCAGCAGAGCCAATGGCATCCTGGCCTGGATCAGGAGCAGTGTGGCCAACAGAAGCAGGGAGGTTCTTCTGCCCCTTTGCTCAGCACTGCTCAGGCCACACCTTGAGTGCTGTGTCCAGTTCTGGGCCTCTCAATTCAAGAGAGATGTTGAGGTGCTGGAAGGTGCCCAGAGAAGGGCACCAAGGCTGGGGAGGGGCCTGGAGCACAGCCCTGTGAGGAGAGGCTGAGGGAGCTGGGGGTGTGCAGCCTGCAGAAGAGGAGGCTCAGGGCAGACCTCATTGCTCTCTGCAGCTACCTGAAGGGAGGTTGTGGCCAGCTGGGGTTGGGCTCTGCTGCCAGGCACCCAGCAACAGAAGAAGGGGACACAGTTTCAAGTTGTGCCTGGGTAGGTCTACGCTGGATGTTAAGAGGAAGTTCTTGACAGAGAGAGTGATTGGCATTGGAATGGGCTGCCCAGGGAGGTGGTGGAGTGCCCATCCCTGAAGATGTTCAGGAAAAGCCTGGATGGGGCACTCTGTGCCATGGTCTGGTTGATTGGACAGGGATGGGTGATAGGTTGGGATGGATGATCTTGGAGGTCTCTTCCAACCTGGTTGATTCGATGATTCAATGTTTGTCCATATTCTGTAAGCTTCAGGCTGTAACAGATGCTTGGAAGAAGTCTTAGTGGTTGAATTACAGCCTCACAGTATCACCAAGGTTGGAAGACACCTCAAAGATCATCAAGTCCAACCCATTACTACAGACCTCAAGACCAGACCATGGCACCAAGTGCCACGTCCAAACCTGCCTTGAACACCTCCAGGGATGCTGACTCCACCACCTCCCTGGGCAGCCCATTCCAGCAGTCAATGACTCTCTCAGGCAACAACTTTCTCCTCACCTCCAGTCTAAACTTCCCCTGGCACAGCTTGAGACTGTGTCCTCTTGTTCTGTTGCTGCTTGCCTGAGAGAAGCAAGCAACCTCCTCCTGGCTACAACCACCCTTCAGGTAGCTGTAGACAGCAACTACAAATTAAAAGAGGAAAGAACACATCATTTACAAGGGCTTGTAGTGACAGGGGGAGGGGCAATGATTTGAAATTAGAGCAGGATAGATTCAGGTTGGGCATTAAGAGAAAGTTCTTTACGATGAAGTTGGTGGAACACAGGAACAGGTTGCCCAGGTTGTGGGTGGAGTTCCCACCCCTGGAAACATTGAAGATCAGGCTTGATGGAGCCCTGAGCAACCTGATCAAGTTTAAGATGTCTAATTAATGATGTTGAGATGGAAGGAGGCAGCTTTAGATTGGATATTAGAAAGAAATTCTTCACAGGGAGGGTGGTGAGACACAGAAGCAGGTTGCCCAGGGAGGTTGTGGATGCTCTGTTCCTGAAAGAACCTGGTCTAGCAGAAGGTATCCCTGTTCATGTCAGGGGAATTGGAACTAGATGACCATTAAGGTCTCCTCCAACTCAAACCATTCTACATCTCTATGTCCCTGCTCACTGCAGCAGGGGGGGAGGGGGTTGGACAAGATGACCTTCAAGGGTCCCTTCCAACCTGATGCATTCTAAGATTCTATGATTTAATTGAAATTGAAGGAAAGTTAAAAAATAACAACACCATTCAAATGAAATTTACAGGCTTCTGAAAGCCATCATAGGATGATGGCTGTTGAGAGGACTAAGGAAACCCAATATCTAGTGGTTTCTGGAATTTAAAATATGTATTTATATAAATATTATGTATTATAATAATGTCAGCACAAATCCCTGTGGCCTCAGTGGAGAGAAGATGCACAGCAGCCAGAGTGGGAGACCTCAACAGCATCTGCAGACTGTGGCTGAGCAGAGTTTGTATTCACCACCACAAGCATTTTGGTAAGCAGCAGAACTGGGCACCTTCCTTCCACTCCTGTGTTGCATTCAATAGCCTAAACCTCTCCACCCTCAGCTGCTATTTTCCATCTCAACCTCTGCATCATTGACACAACCAGGATGAGAGTTGGGCCTTTCAGAGCAAACTCCTTAGCATTTGTGAGGCTGTGACAACAGGTAATTGAGTGGGTTCATTCAAATGATTTTCATCTCTAAACCACCCCAAACCTAATAGGCCTTTTCTATTCTTTTACAATCCATAACTCTCAAAACTGATTTCCCTCCTCGCAGCGATCTTAATACTAATTAAATGAGCTTTTGTCTTCCAACACCAGCAAAGATTAAATACCACATAAAACAGCTGCAGCAAAGAACCATCCAAAGTCCAATTCACTCTGCTAGCTGGCTCCCAGCTGGCAGCCATGTGCTGCATGCTTGGAAAGAAGCTTTTTTGTCACCTCTGAAGCCGCTTGAGAATTTCTCTTTCGGTTCAAACACATTACAGGAGGTTGCTAACTAATGGAGTTATTCAGCAGGGCTTTTTCCTCCTGCAATCCACTCAACATAGTGTGGAAAACACAAAGAAAAAGTCAGGGATTGCATTATTGGAGTACTGTGTGCAGTTCTGGAACCCTCAGCACAGGAAGGACATGGAAGTGTTGGAGCAGGTCCAGAGGAGACCATGAAGATGCTGAGAGGGCTGCAGCAGCTCTGCTGTGAGGACAGGCTGAGAGAGTTGGGGCTCTGCAACCTGGAGAAGAGAAGGCTTCCAGGAGACTTTAGAGTATCCTTCCAGGATCTGAAGGGGCCTACAGGTAGGCAGGGGAGGGACTATTGACAAGGTCTTGTAATGACAGGACAAGGGGAATGGGTTTGAAGTGTCAGAGGGGAGATTGAAAGGGGATGTTAGGAGGAAGTTGTTTGTAGTGAGGGTGGTGAGACACTGGCACAGGTTGCCCAGGGAGGTTGTGGCTGCTCCTTCCCTGGAGGTGTTCAAGGCCAGGTTGGAGGAGGCCTTGAGTGACCTGTGCTAGTGGGAGGTGTCCCTGCCTATGGCAGGGGGTTGGAACTGGATGATCCTTGAGGTCCCTTCCAACCTTACCATTCTATGATTCTATGATACTGCAAAGAATCTGTTGTTGGGGAGCAGTGTGGTGACAGCACTGTCAGTGGACTCGTCAGTCCAGCAGCCAAGATCCAAGTTTCTTCTCTCTCTGGTAGGATATGCAACCTACTGCCAGTAGAACAGCACAACAACCCCAATTTCCATGCTCAGGTAAGTGTCCCTTGTCCTCAAGGCTGCTTAATATGCACTCTCTGCTTGCTTGGGTTCTTGAAGAGACACAGACGCAGGAGTGCGTTTAATTGTTTGCCTGAATCAGACCCCTGCAGCCATCAGTATCTCACATATGTAATTATAAATCATGACTCTCCCAACTGAAGCACAATCAGCACAAGTAGCCATAAATCTTCCAGAGATCAGCAATTCCTCCAAAGCTGTTTTTTGACAGAACCTGATGCAGCATGAACAAGTCAGGCAGAAGAAACTGCTGGCACTGAGGTTTGCAGACCACCGGCACTGCAGCTCTGGATGGGCTCCAGACTCCAAGAAGTGAGCTCCCAATACCCCACACTCTGCTAGGTGGGAAATGAATCCTTTCTGGAGACCATGGGATAATCCTAGTCCACATCAGGTCACCAATATCCACACTCTGTACAGGCTCCAGACCTCTAGAAGCCCCCAGTACCCCATGCTCTGCTAGGTGGGAAACAAATCATTTGTGGAGATCATGAGAAGGTGGATCTCTCCTTGGGATAATCCCAGTCCAGATCAGGTCACCAATTTCCAATTGCAACTGGATCCAGACCCCAAGAAGCCCCCAACACCCCATGCTCTGCCAGGTGGGCAATGAATCATTTCCCTAGATCATGAGAAGGTTGACCTCACCTTGGGATAATCCCAGTCCAGATCAGGTCACCAGTTTCCAATTGCAACTGGATCCAGACCCCAAGAAGCCCCCAACACCCCATGCTCTGCCAGGTGGGCAATGAATCATTTCCCTAGATCATGAGAAGGTTGACCTCACCTTGGGATAATCCCAGTCCAGATCAGGTCACCAGTTTCCAATTGCAACTGGATCCAGACCCCAAGAAGCCCCCAACACCCCATGCTCTGCCAGGTGGGCAATGAATCATTTCCCTAGATCATGAGAAGGTTGACATCACCTTGGGATAATCCCAGTCCAGATCAGTTTACCAATCTGCAGTTTGGTCTGGATCCAGACCCCAGGAAGCCCCCAACACCTCATGCTCTGCTAGGTGGGAAATGAATCATTTCCACAGATCCTAAGAAAGTGGATCCTGCGTTGGGACAATCCCAAATCCATATTAGGTCACCAATCTGCAGTTAGACATCTTTTCCAAAGACCCTTTATGGACTTCCCACAGGACATGGGTGATATTAGCATTGCTGCTGCACAGCTTTTCTGGACTTTCAGTGAACTCTGATCAACACATGTCCTTATTGGCAAAGGACATGAGCCAGCAGTGTGCCCAGGTGGCCAAGAAGGTCAATGGCATCCTGGCCTGTATCAGCAATAGTGTGGCCAGCAGGAGCAGGGAGCTCATTCTCCCCCTGCACTCTGCACTGCTTAGGCCACACCTTGAGTCCTGCGTCCAGTTCTGGGCCCCTCCATTGAAGAAGGACATTGAGGTGCTTGAGTGTGTCCAGAGAAGGGCAACGAGGCTGGGGAGAGGCCTGGAGCACAGCCCTATGGAGAGAGGCTGAGGGAGCTGGGATTGGTTAGCCTGGAGAAGAGGAGGCTCAGGGGAGACCTTCTTGCTGTCTCCAGCTACCTGAAGGGTGCTTGTAGCCAGGAGGAGGTTGCTTTCTTCTCTCAGGCAAGCAGCACCAGAACAAGAGGACACAGTCTGAAGCTGTGCCAGGGGAAGTTTAGGCTGGAGGTGAGGAGAAAGTTGTTGCCTGAGAGAGTCATTGACTGCTGGAATGGGCTGCCCAGGGAGGTGGTGGAGTCAGCGTCCCTGGAGGTGTTCAGGGCAGGTTTGGACGTGGCACTTGGTGCCATGGTCTGGTCTGGAGGGCTGTGGTGATGGTTTGGACTTGATGAGCTTTGAAGTCTCTTCCAACCTTGGTGATACTGTGAGACTGTGACTAGGTAAATCCTGGCTAGGTGTTGCAGAGCAAAGTACATCCAGATAGGGGATCACAGAACCACAGATGGGTAGGGTTTGGAAGGGAGTTCTGGAGATTGAGTCCAACCTCCCTACCAAAGCAGGTTGACAGGATGGTGTGCAGAAGGCTTTTGAATAGCTGCAGAGAAGGAAACTCCACCACTTCTCTGGCCAGCATGTTTGAGAGCCCTGCCACCCTCAGAGTGAACTCCTCCTCGTGTTTAGATGGAACTGTCTGTGTTTGTCTTCGCTGAAGGAGCTCTCAAACACTGGAATGGTGTCACCAGGGCTGTGGTGGAGTCACCATCCCTGGATGCATTTAAATGTTGTGTGGACCTGGTGCTTAGGGACATGGCTTAGTGCTGGGTCAGAGGCTGGACTGGACAATCTCAAAGGTCTCTGCCAACCAAATAGATTCTATGATTTCATGTCATAGAATCACAGAATGGTAAGGTTGGAAGGGACCTCAAGGATCATCTAGTTTCAACCCCCTGCCACAGGCAGAGACACCTCCCACTAGAACAGGTCACTCAAGGCCTTCTCCAACCTCCAGGGAAGGAGCAGCCACAACCTCCCTGGGCAACCTGTGCCAGTGTCTCACCACCCTCACTGCAAACAACTTCCTCCTAACATCCACTTTCAATCTCCCCTCTGCCACTTCAAACCCATTGCCCCTTGTCCTGCCATTGCAAGACCTTGTCAATAGTCCCTCCCCAGCCTTCCTGGAGCCCACTTCAGATCCTGGAAGGCTACTCTAAGGTCTCCTGGAAGCCTTCTCTTCTCCAGGTTGCAGTGCCCCAACTCCCTCAGCCTGTCCTCACAGCAGAGCTGCTGCAACCCTCTCAGCATTTTGGTGGCCTCCTCTGGACCTGCTCCAACACTTCCATGTCCTTCCTGTGCTGGGGGCTCCAGAACTGCACACAGGACTGTAAGCATGTCCACGTACTGTAAGCATGCATTCATTTATACACACAAATCAGCACCATCTCAACTAGGCAATCAAAACACTTCTGCAAGGGCTCATGCTGGTGAAGATCAGGCTCTTTGTGACGACCATTTCAAATGTCACTTGCTGTCAGCCTCTTGTGAGACAGCCAATTTAGATGTGACACATTACCCTGTAATCACAATTTTATCTTCTGGGCAGAGGTAGTCAGAAGAAGTCTGTAAACCTGGCAAGGACAGTCTAGCTATGAAATGCATGCACAGCTGAGTGCTGAGATAGTGAGGATCTTTGTGCCATCAGGATTTTACATGTTAATGGGGGAAAAAATACAACAGAAGATGCATTACAGAATACAGGTCTTATACAAGCATCCCTCCTAGGCACTAAGAAAGACTACTTCTTATGGAGAAATTACTGGATAAAGCAGGAGCCTGAAGCCAGTTTGAGACTGGGCCATATTTCAGATGGGTTTCATGCCATCAGCTTTCTTTGCCTGGGTAATTACATCTTGTGAATTATCCATGAGAGAAAATTGCCTGCAAACTGATTCACACAGCTGTCTGTCTGCTTTCTGCTGCCTGAGTATTTGGTAGGGGCTGACACTTTGGAGCATCCCTCCCAGGCAGGGGAACCTCTCTTGGGGTTGCCACAATCCCCATGCACCGAGAAAGCAAAACCACAACAACAGAAAGGAATGAACTAACTTCACTGCCACTCTGTCACCATAAAGAGTCTCTAAAAAAACTAATGCAGCCCTGCACACTATCATTTCAGAATCTCTTCTAATCCCATGCATAATTACATGGAGCAGTGCACTGGTATCCCTTTCATGCAAATATTGCTATAAAATGCAGAGTTTTCATTGTATTAGATGACAACAAAAATAACTGAAGTCATTTATTTCTGGTCCATATGTGGTTACACAACATAATGCAATCAGACAGTATTTTTCATTAGCTTTTTGTCATGGACACTACCCATTTATCTTTCTCATAATCCTTCCCCCTCAGTGCATGTTAACAATGTTATTTTAGTAAGTTGTTTCATTATTTAACATCCCTGGGATGCTGCTGGGCTTGTTACAGGAGCCTTTTACCAGAGCACATTGCAGAGGCAGTGCCCTTCCACCCCACCTTCCTTCAGTCCCTGAGCCCTGATTCCCACACACCATAGAATCACAGAATCATTGAGGCTGGAAAAGACCTCTGAGATCATCAAGTCCACCCTATGACCCAGCACCACGATGTCAGCTGAACCATGCCACCAAGTGCCACACCACGGCAGTGCCCCCATTCCAGATGCCTTTAGCAAAGAGCGTGATCGCACTGCACATCCTTGGGACTGCCAGCTGAGTGCCTCCATAAGCCTCCTCTGATCTCAAATTCACTGATGGTTCAGCTCAGCAGTTTTAAAGAGCAGGATGATAGAGCTGCAAATGCTGTGGGAGATCACTCACTGTAAGACTATGCCTCTGGAAGGGGATGCAACCAGTTGTAGAAACCCCAGAGCAGACTGACAGACCTCTCACACCTCCCAGCTCCTCCTAAGCAGCAACTGCTTGCAGTCTGCTTAAAGACAGAGCTATGATGCTCAAGGTCCTGTTCACATTTTAGCAACATCTACCAGACTCATGGAATTGTTTCAGCTGATAAAGACCTCTAAGACCATCAGGTCCAACCATTGACCTAAAACCACCATGCTCACTAAACATGCCCAGAGAACAAAGAGCCAGAGCAACAACTTGCCAGCCTTTCCCTTCTGCACATCCCAGCCCATCCAGCCCCTCCTTTAACAAATACAGCAGCCTGCATTTGCTTAAAAATAATTAAAAAAAAAAAAAACAAACCAACAAACCAACAAACCTATTTATTCCTCAAAGATTTGATTCCTACCCAGAATAAACTGTCCATTCCTCCACTGATGGTTGAAATTGCTGTCTGAAACAAAGGAGCCCAAAGGAATAAAAGCAGGTCTCAGTGCAAATGGGAACAGATCTAATTACAGCTTCCAGAAACTTAATCACTGAGCAAAACAAAGTGATATTTTAGCTCAGGATTCAGCTAAGGTGTGAATTTGACACAGACATCTGTTAAATGTCTCAGGACAGGCCTTCTCCACATTAACCGTGTTAGGAACAACGCATCACAGAATCACAGAGACCTTCAGGTTGGCAAAGCCCCTCAGGAGCACCAAGTCCAACCCAGATCCCTACTCTGCAAGGTGCACCCTAAGCCATGTCCCAGGCACCACATCCAAACCACCTTCAAACACACCCAGGGGTGCTGACTCCACCAACTCCCTGGGCAGCTCATTCCAATGCCTGACCTCTCTTGTTGGGAAAAAACTTTTCCTAATATCCAGACTAAACCTACCCAGTGGCAGCTTGAGGCCATTCCCTGTTGTTCTACCACTATTTACCTGTGAGAAGAGACCAGCACCAACCTCTCCATGACCTCCTAGCTGTAGGCAGTGATGAGGTCTCCCCTCAGCCTCCCCTGTTTCAAACTCACCATCCCCAGTTCCTTCAGTCACTCCTCATGAGATTTATTCTCCAGTCCCTTCCCCAGCTTCATTGTCCTCCTCTGCACTTGCTCCAGCACCTCCACATCCCTCCCAAAACTGAACAACAACACTCGAGGTGTTTGCCTGGCCACTGCTGATCACAGCATCACTTCTGATATTATGGAGGTGTCAAGGGAATTCCCTGAGCAGCTAGAGTCTCCCTATTCCCTCCCCTCTCTCTGTTTTTGCTTTGTTCAAAGGGACTTGCCCCACACTTGCAGTCTGGATGGGCTGGGGCAACATTTCAGAGCTGCTGACTCTGTAAGCTGAAATGTTAGAAGCATCTAAAACTCCATTTTCCACAAAGTTTGCCCCTGAGAGAAGATGTACTTTTTATTACAGGAAAACCAACACTATACTTCATGAATTCACACTCAGTTCATTACACAGGAATAATCACCTCATTCCTTATGATTTGCCAAAGCTTAATGCTGCAATTAAGGTAAAGTGACTTTGTCATATGCAGTTAAGTGTGAGATTGTACAAATCTACAGTCCCTCTACTTCTCCAGTGGGTTCTGCAACCTGTTACCAAATAATGTCCCTCTCCAAGCCCTGACACTCCAGCAAAACCCCTCCTGGCCTGTGTTACAGCCTCTCTGAGATACTAAGATGCTACACACCAGGACTGTTTTACCTGGAGAGGAGGAGGTGAGACCTTATGCTCTACAGCTCAAGTTGCAGTAGGGAAGGTTTAAATTGGAAAACAAGAAAAATTTGCTCCCCAGGAGGCCTGGAATCAGCCACTCAGAGAAGTGGTGGAGTCCTCATCCCTGGAGTTACTTAAAAGATGCATAGATGTGTTGCTGAGGGACACAGACCTGCTGGGACAGGTCCAGAGGAGGGTCACGAAGATGATCAGAGCACCTCTCTTATGAAGACAGACTGGAAGTATTTGGGCTGTGCAACTTGGAGAAGAGAAGGTGCCAGGGAGACCTCAGAGCTGCATTTCAATATCTAAAGAGGGCCTTCAGGAAGGCTGGGAAGAACTGTTCAGAAGGGTCTGTGGTGATAGGACAAGCAATGGTTTGAAAGCGGAGCAAGGAAGATTTAGGTTGCATATTAGGAGGAAGTTCTGCACAACGAGAGTGGTGAGACACTGGAACAGATTGCCCAGAGATGTGGTTGAGGGTCCATCCCTGAAGACATTCAAGATCTTTGAGGGGGACATTCAGGACCTTTGAGGGCCCCTTCCAACCCAATGCAATCTGTGAATGGTTTAGGGGTGATCTGGCAGTGTTGGGTTAACAACTTGTGATGGTTTGGGGGCTTATCTGCACCCCCACACTATGAAAGAGCACCCAGACTAGACTCAGCTGGCTGGAAGTTAAGGACTGAAGCTCTACTTACAGCTTAGCACAATGTACATGCAGAGATAGGCACAATAGACAGGGATAGTTACAGACATAGACAAGACAAAGGTAATACAGAAATACAACTCCCCTCCCAGAAATCAGAGTCCCCAGGAGAGGGACTGCATCACACACTCCAAATCATCCTTCCACCTTCTTTCCACCCCTCTGCCTTACCCCAGGGTCTGTGTTAAGTGCAAGGTGAGTTTGGAGGATCAGCCAGGGGAGTGAGAAGGAGGATCANATCTATATTTGTGTCCTTGTTCTCATACATCTCAGCAAGCCTATGAGTGAAGCAGACATCACCAGTGTTTGCTTTTCACAGCCTATAATTATTTTTTTTAAATTAAAATATTCCAATTAGCCTCAAACCAGCACACAACTGGTCTCTAAGATCTTAAAGACCTCTTCCAACCAAACAGTGCTATGATCCAACCTCTCTAAGCTGGTTTCCTCACTTGATCTTTCTACATTTTGTCCTGTGGGAACACAGTGATGGATGGAGAGCAAGTGGCTGGCCCTGGGTTGTGTGACATACCTGATAGGCAGTGAGGGGTCTCCAGCATCCCACCAGTCCTTGGGGGGGCTGATGTACATGCACCACAGCTCCCAGCTGTACCCATGGGCAGAGTTCTCATATCGCTGCACCTCGAAGTTGTCCTGCTTGATGTTGTCTATGGAGGGGAGAATGACTCTTCTCCGATTTTCCTGGATGCGGGAAAGGACTGGCTCAGCCCTGTGGAAAATGAACAAAAGCACAGGCAAAGACTGTTCATTTCTCCCAGTTAACTCTGCAGATGGACATTGGAGCTTTTATGTGCACTTAAGTGAGGGTAAGGAAACGGGTGCTCATCACCATCCGGTAAACAGGAGGGAATAAGGTGGGCTCCTCTCTGCTTCATTTGCAGGTGGCATCATGACTTCAGAAAGACACAGTAAAATCATAAGATCATAGGATCATAGAATGGCAAGGTTGGAAGGGACCTCAAGGATCAGCCAGTTCCAACCCCCTGACATAGGCAGGGACACCTCCCACTAGTACAGCTCACTCAAGACCTCCTCCAACCTGGCCTTGAACACCTCCAGGGAGGGAGCAGCCACAACCTCCCTGGGCAACCTGTGCCAGTGTCTCACCACCCTCACTGCAAACAACTTCCTCCTAACATCCACTTTCAATCTCTCCTCAGCCAGTTTAAACCCATTCCCCTTGTCCTGTCACTACCAGACCTTGTCAATAGTCCCTCCCCAGCCTTCCTGTAGCCCCCTTCAGATACTGGAAGGCTACTCTAATGTCTCCTGGAAGTCTTCTCTTCTCCTGGTTGCAGAGCTCAATTCTCTCAGCCCGTCCTCGTAGCAGAGCTGCTGCAGCCCTCTGAGCATCCTCATGGCCTCCTCTGGACCCACTCCAACACTTCCATGTCCTTCCTGTGCTGAGGGCTCCAGAAATGCACACAGTTCCATCAGGAGCCTGGAGACTGTCATGAGGTTCCAGATTCACACAGCCACTGTCTCACCCACACACTCTGCAGCAAATTGCACAGACATTCCCACACTGTCATTCCCATCCTGCATGACAACAGTCCCCAGGCTGGCAATCATGGCTTAAAACCTTCCTTTCCACAAAGTAAGGGCACGAAGGATGTGTTTTGTTTAACCATGCTTTACCTACTCCACACTTATAGAATCATAGAATGGGAAGGTTGGAAGGGACCTCAAGGATCTTCCAGTTCCAATCCCCTGCCATAGGCAGGGACACCTCCCACTAGCACAGCTCACTCAAGGCCTCATCCAATCTGGCCTTGAACCCCTCCAGGGAGGGACCTGTGCCAGTGTCTCACCACCCTCACTGGAAAGAACTTCCTCCTAACATCCAGTCTAAATCTCCCCTCTGCCAGTTTAAACCAATTTCCTGCACATCAAAACCAAAACCACATCCCTGGGCAGAACAGGGTAAATTCTTGAGTGTTGAAGGGTCTTTTTTTCCCCTTGGGACATAGTTCAAGGGCTCTAGCTACAAAATTAATATCTGGGACATCTCAACGTGCCCAGAGCTCTAAGTGTGCTCAGCCTCAACTCTGCAGCCCCAGAGCCACTGATGAATCTGGGCTCAGTCTGCCAACTCAAGGAGGACCTTGCAGCCTTGGTTCTTTCAGCCACAGCAGCAAGCACACAGCACCAGGGTGAGTCAAGCTCACACTGCAGAAAAGCTCTTTCCCTATCCCTAGAAAAGCTGTTCCAAGAGCTCAATAAGTGGAATCTTCCTCTGTTTATCAATCAAATCAGTTTAGTGACCTGAAGAGAGGAACGTTTAGCTGAGAACCCAGATATCAACAGCTCTTAAAGACATCCATCAATTGCATTGTCCTCACAAATAGCTCAGTAACTGCACAGAACTCTTTGTGTGCAGCTGCTAGAGCTTTCTTCTTGTGGTTGTTATCCTCTGCTCAAATTAGACTCAAGTTTGCTTCTCCTACCTCTACTTTTCTAAACATGAATCATTTATTTCCTACACTTGGTTAGAGGAAAAAAAAAATAAACAGAATCACACTCAAGCTCTTCTCATGATATCTAGACTCAAGCCACTTGAACTCAGCTGTTTGGAACCTCTCTGAAAAAATCCTTACCAAACACCTCTTGCTGCTTCTGCTTCTTAGTTGCAGAAGAAACAAATCAATCTAAAGCACCTAAAGCCTTTCCCAGTGGGATCCAGCTGCAAAGGGCAAGGAAGCAGCAAATATTTTCTTTCAATCCCTTGCTCCTGGGGCTTATTTAAACATCCCTAGATTACTTCAGGCTAAGGGAATGGGAAATCAACTTGAAAAATATAAACAAGGGGCAGGAGGTAGTGCATAAAAGGAGGGGATAGAAAAGAATTACTGAAAACAAGGGCAGGGAGAGGTTTTGCTGCTGTCATTCCCTCATATCTCATTGGCAGGCACTCGACACTGTTATGAATATTCCAGCAGGACAGACACAAGAGCAAGGCAGGATTAATCAGCCACTCAACTTGTTGGCAAACACATCCTTACGAAATTACAGAATCACAGAGTGTCAGGGGCTGGAAGGGACCTCCAAAGCTCATCCAGCCCAACCCCCCTGCAGTGCAGGATCGCCTAGAGCAGATGACACAGGAATGTGCGCAGGCACGATGGACTGTGTCACACACACTCTAACAGAGAACTTGAGGTTGAGCACCTACCAGCCAGCAGTGAACTCCACATGAGCATCAAAAAATCCAGTGATCTGGCCAGTGGCAGCTTTCCAGCCCTCGATACGAGCTCGGATGAGACCTTCCCTCTTCTGGTTGCGCACCACCTTCACCAGGCCTGGGTACCGTTTGTTGACGTACTCTTCTAGCGGCGCCTTCAGTTCCTCTGCAGAAGAAGTGCCAGAGAGCCCACTGAAAAGGTGCAACACCTTCCACCCAAAACAAACCCACTCTGCTGATGGACACAAGCATGACTGACTGGAGCCACACACATCTCTGGACATCACCGGGAGGGATAGCACAGAATCACAGAAGATTAAGGGCTGGAAGGGACCTCCAAAGCTCATCCGGTCCAAGCTCCCTGCCAGAGCAGGATCACCAGAGTAGATCACACTGCAATGAATCCAGACAGGTTTTGGATGTCTCCAGAGAGGGAGATATAATCATGTAGGGTTAAATGACACTGATTTGCAAAAAGAACACCCAAAGGTTGACTAACCAGAACCCTTACAGGAGAAACTCAAGGTTGCCAAGAGTGTTGGCAATGACTAAGGAGCCAAATGTCAGCTTTAGAATCAAAAAGGCAGCAAGCAGCAAAAGATCACCCAAAGATGGACTAAACACAACCCTGTCAGGAGGAACTCAAGGTTGCCAAGAGCACTGGCAACAACTAAGGAGCCCAGTGTCAGCTTTAGAAGCAAAAAGGCAGCAAGCAGCAAAAGATCACCCAAAGATGGACTAACCACAACCCTGACAGGAGGAACTCAAGAGCACTGGCAATGACTAAGGAGCCCAATGTCAGCTTTAGAAGCAAAAAGACAGCAGGCAACAAAAGCCCACCCAAAGATGGACTAACCACAACCCTTACAGGAGGAACTCAGGAGCACTGGCAATGACTAAGGAGCCCAATGTCAGCTTTAGAAGCAAAAGACAGCAGGTAACAAAAGCCCATCCAAAAGTGGACAAACCACAACCCTTACAGGAGAAACTCAAGGTTGCCAAGAGCATTGTCAATGCCTAAGGAGCCCAATGTTTTAAAAGCAAAGGGCAGCAAGAAGCTATCCAGATGGCATTCTGCTATCTAAGTATCATCCCACTGAAAGACAAGAATAGAAAGAATCCACCCATGGATACCAAACACTGCATTTCTGATGGAGTTTTTAGTTGAATGAGATACTAAAATGCTGCAAAAGCCATCTGATGCCATTGGAACTACATCAGAGCTGTGCACATGAGCTTCACCACCCTATTGACTCACCCCCACTACTACAGCCTTGGCATTTGCTGCACTGTTTCCAACCTCTGCCACTAGGGAAGCTGAAATTCCCCCTGCACTTCTGATAGGATGAAAGAGATTTTGGCTGTGTTCAGAAGACCCCCCCACCATGTGCCTTCTGCTCACTGGAAACTGAAGATGATTTACTTCTCTTGCTGAAACCCATGTATGGCTGAGAACAGACCAGACCTGCCAGCCTGCAGACATCCTCAGCATTAAGCTTTTTGATAGTTCCTAGAATCATAGAATTGTTTCGATTGGAAGAGACCTTTAAGATTGTCAAGTCCAACCTTCAACCTAACACCACCATGACCACTAAACCACGTCCCAAAGTGCCATGTCCACAGGTTTCTTGAACACCTCCAGGGGCTTTACCACTTCCCTGGGCAGCCTGTTTCAAGCCCTGACCACTCATGCAACTAAGAAATTTTTCCTAATAGCCAACCTAAACCTCTCCTGGCACAATTTTAGGCCATTTCCCCTTGCTCTGTCACCTGACAGCAGGGAGAAGAGACCAACTCCACCTCAATCCAATCTCTTTTCAGGGAGTTGTAGAGAGTAATGAGCACTTCCCTCCTCTTCCTCAGACTAAGCAACCTCACTTCTCTCAGCCACTCCTCACCAGACCTGTTCTCTACCCCTTCACCAGCTTCGTTGTTCTTCTCTGGACCTGCTCCAGCACCTCAATGTCTTTCCTGTAGTGAGGGGCCCAAAACTGATCACAGCATTCAAGGTGTGCCCTCAGCAGTGTAGAATACAGCTGCAAGCACTAAGTATAAAAGACACAGAGGAGAGACTGAGGGAGTTAGGGCTGTTCAGTCTGCAGAGAAGAAGGCTCCCAGATGGCCTCAGTGTGGCCTTTCAGTATCTTAAGGGGGCCTACAAGAAAGATGGGGAGGAACTTTTTAGGCTGTCAGGTAGTGATAGGACATGCAGGACTGGAACCAAGCTAGAAATGGGGAGATTCAGCCTGGATGTTAGGAAGAAGTTTTTCAGCACAAGGCTGGTGAGAGCCTGGAAAGGGATGCCCAGGGAGGTGGTGGAAGCCTCATCCCTGGAGGTGTTTAAGGCCAGGTTGGGTGAGGCTGTGGGCAGCCTGATCTAGTGTGAGGTGTCCCTGCCCATGGCAGGGGAGTTGGAACTGGTTGATCCTTGTGGTCCCTTCCAACCCTGACTGATTCTATGATTTTAAAATGGAAGCCAGTGAGAGGTCACAACAAGGACTTAGCACTTGTGTGTTTTTTCAGCACTTTGGGAAGGTGCTTGCACTCTGCCAGAAAGTTTGGTCTTTAAGCCTTCTGGTGCATCAATGAAATAAATGCACCAAGATCTACTGATGAGAAACACTCTAACACCTAAGCACTGTGTGCCCACATGGACTCAGCATCTTGAAAGCAGTTCCTAAGAATGTCTTTAACCCCTGGGAGGGTCCAGAATAGTAGAAAATTAAGATATGGTTCATGACCTCAGATTATAGTCTACTACCCTTTGACAGGTAGGATAAAAAGCCAGGGGGGGGAAAGTCACCTTTAATATAAGCCATGTGGTAAACTACTTGAGGTGTCCAAGCACAGGAGGGTTCCTGCAGGCAAGGAAAGGTAAAGCAAAGGTGATTCTGCCCCTTTACTCTGCTCTCCTCAGACCCTACCTGGAGTACTGTGCACAGTTCTGGAGCCCCCAACACAGGAAGGACATGGAACTGTTGGAGCAGGTCCAGAGGAGACCAGAAGGATGATCAGAGGGCTGCAGCAGCTCTCCTGTGAGGACAGACTGAGAAGAGTTGGGGCTCTGCAGCCTGGAGAAGAGAAGGCTTCCAGGAGACCTGATAGTAGCCTTCCAGGATCTGAAGGGGGCTACAGGAAGGCTGGGGAGGGACTATTGACAAGGGCTTGCAATGAGAAGACAAAGGGCAATGGGTTTGAAGTGGCAGAGGGGAGATTGAAAGTGGATGTTAGGAGGAAGTTGTTTGCAGTGAGGGTGGTGAGACACTGGCACAGGTTGCCCAGGGAGGTTGTGGCTGCTCCCTCCCTGGAGGTGTTCAAGGCCAGGTTGGATGAGGCCTTGAGTAACCTGTACTAGTGGGAGGTGCCCCTGCCTATGGCAGGTGGTTGGAACTGGATGATCCTTGAGGTCCCTTCCAACCTTACCATTCTATGATTCTATGATTCTAAGAATCACAGCAATGGAGATCAGAGGAGTAAACAGCAAGTCCCATCTGCTGGCCTTAGCCCAAGAAATTATCAAAGGAAAAAGGATTATCTGTTCCTTTCCCTTCCACGCCTTCTCCCAAGCACATAAAACATGTTTTCTTCAGACTGCCTTTCTGGGATGGTTCCCTTCACATACCAATTTCCCCAAAGTCTCATTTCTCTTTTATGCTGAAGTAGGAATCAAAAGAATAAAGCAAATGAGCCCCTTCCTCAATTCAAAGCATCTGCATCACACACATACATAACTCAGCAACTTCCATTTCATGCTGAGCCACTCAGAGGGGAAAAAAAAACCAACCCTCAGTACTTCATGGAGACAACAACTCTCCCAAATGGCTTTAAGGAGACAGAGACACAGTTTTTTTGACAGATAGAGCCCTACAAGCTCAGCACCAGCATCTCACGTGTTTTTGTCAGGCCATTAATGCTGCAGACCATGGCAGCAGATGCTAGTCTGAACAATTAAAACTATTCTCATATTGGAGTTTTCATCTCATTTGGAGGAAAACGAGAAAAAAAACCATCCTGGGAATTGTCTGAGCAGCAAAAAGGAGAGCAGAGCTCTAGTGAAACAGGATGAATTGTAAGGTCATGCTTCAAAGGCAGCGAAGGGTGAAGCCTGGGAGATTCCTAAGCCCACTGCACTGTGTAACAGGCAGCTCATCAGAAACTCCCTGGGGAGCCACAGCCAAGTCTTGCTCCTTTCTGAAAGGATGGTGGATACCAAGAAGTGAAGAACTCATCTTCTGAGAGCATTAAGCAAAGTCCAGCACACCTGTGAAACCACACAAGGTGACCATGGAGAGCCAGCCAAGATGGCTCAACCCAAGAGCTGGGGGTCTGGGGTGATAAAAAGTTCAACATGAGCCTGCAGTGTGAGTGCAGCCCAGACAGCAACTGTGTGCTGGGCTGCAGCAAGAGCAGTGTGGGCAGCAGGGCAAGTGAGGGGATTGTGCCTCTTTGCTCTGCTCTCCTCAGACCCCACCTGCAGTCCTGTGTACAGTTCTGGAGCCCTCAGCACAGGAAGGACATGAAACTCTTTGAGCCAGTCCAGAGGAGGCCACCAAGATGCTCAGAGGGCTGCAGCAGCTCTCCTGTGAGGACAGGCTGAGAGAGTTGGGGCTCTGCAGCCTGGAGAAGAGAAGGCTTCCAAGACACCTTAGAGTAGCCTTCCAGAATCTGAAGGGGGCTGCAAGAAGGTTCGGGAGGGACTATTGACAAGGTCTTGTAATGCCAGGACAAGGGCAATGGGTTTGAATTGGCAGAGGGGAGATTGAAACTGGATGTTGGGAGGAAGTTGTTTGCAGTGAGGGTGGTGAGACACTGGCACAGGTTGCCCAGGGAGGTTGTGGCTGCTCCCTCCCTGGAGGTGTTCAAGGCCAGGTTGGAGGAGGCCTTGAGTGACCTGTGCTAGTGGGAGGTGTCCCTGCCTGTGGCAGGAGGTTGGAACTAGATGATCTTTGAGGTCCCTTCCAACCTTACCATTCTATGATTCTATGATAAGATGGTGTTTATGAGTCTCATCCACCACTCTGGTCATCAGCAGAGGACAGAGTGCCCTCTTCTCTTGCTATCAATGCACACTATGGGCATCCCTAACAAGCTGCTACCCAACTGCAGAAACACTCAGGAGGAACAAAAGCATTAACTGGACATGGGAAATGTGTTTCTCTGCTGCTAAGGGTTCCCTATACAACCTTGCCCAGATTTCCAGGCTTGGTTCCCTGCCCTCCATCCCTGTCTGGCTCAGCCTTTTGGGAATTCACTTCTCTTATGAGCCAGTGTAAGCCCTAACAGAAAGGATTGCTGCACATCTGTGCTGGTCTTTGGCAGTGTCTCACCCTCCTTAGCTAGTTTACATCCCTGCAGTAACAGGGCATGGTACACTGCAGCTTCTGAGTGCTATTTTGGTGTGATGAGATACATACTTGGCACTCAACTGAGCAGCCAGCCAAAGGGGACAGCAATGGGTGAGCTTTGGATTTCATTCTTCAGTGCATCCAGAAGTGCAGGTGAGGCAAATCCAGTACTAGGTAACAAAAGTCAAATGCCAGCCTCCAGGGATGTCCTGTAAAACTCCCATTCAAACATCAACTCAGCCTTGGCCCAAACTAATCACTGCAATGGAATCTGGAGACTCCTTTCTCTTTTGTACCCCATGGCACTCTTCCCTCCCAAGTTCAGCATCCTTTGAGGAAGCCTACTGGACCATCCTTTGGAGCACATCCCCATCATTCCTAAGTCATGGTTATTAAGCATGCAGTCAGTATTCACACATGGAGGTATCTGTGGTTGTTCAGCCTTTGCCAGTGCACAACCAGCTTGCAGGGAAGACTTGCAGAAAGAAGCCCTACTGAAAATGTCAGCAGGTTCAATTTTCAATCCTGCCTTTTGCTCTCCATTTGTCTGTATTGATCTTCACTGAAGGGCAAGTCCAAGGAACTAACATCCAATAGACCTGTTGCTCCATTAAAAAAAACCCATCTGCCAGCTGCAATGACTTATGCTATCTACTGCAAACTATTTTGTCACCTACATGAGCTTTCTGGGAAACAGTCCTGCCAGAGAAATTGGACCACCTGACGCCACTGAAAGTATCCATGTCATGGACATATGCCCAGAAGCAACCCAAGAACATCCACTGCTCAGTGCTCCACACCACAAATCCTGCCCAAATCTCCCCAGAGCCTCTTGAAGTCCCCAGAACTAAAGCAGGGAACTGCCTGTTGTCACACAAAGAAAGACCAATGGCATCAGAGGAGCTCAAGGAGCTACCAATGGCAGAAAATTTATTATACAATGGCCAGGTGGTGCCAGGGAATGGACTGCACCTCCTCTCCACCCCTAAAGAAAACATAATTGTGTTTGCCAGGCTGAGCTGGGTGGGAAAAGTCCACAGAAGGCTGTTATCAGAAACCCTGAAGGTTGGAGGGCACAGAAGTCAGGGCTGGGAGTGCTCCAGTGCCATGAGAGCCACCAGCCCTTCCCTGTCCCACACTCGTGCCTGCCTGAAACACACCAAAGCCATCACTGGTGGGATTTCTGCAGCACAAACTCACAAAAGAAACTGCCATAAATTAGCACCAGAATGTTTGCAGTGAGGCTTGGAGCCAGGTGAGTCTTTGAAGCTTTTTTTGCCTGCAAATACTGAAGATGGGAGCAGGATCATAGAATCATAGAATCAACCAGGTTGGAAAAGACCTCCAAGCTCACCCAGTCCAACCTATCACCCAGCCCTATCCAATCAACTAGACCATGGCACTGACTGCCTCGTCTAGTCTCTTCTTGAACACCTCCAGCAACAGGAACTCCACCACTTCCCTGGGTAGCCCATTCCAATTGCAAATCACTCTTTCTGTGAAGAATTTCCTCCTAATATCCAGCCTAGACCTGCCCTGGCACAACTTGAGACTGTAAGAGGGATCGATTCTCTCACAGGAGAGGGATCAAATCTCACACAGGGTTACAGGCAAAACTGGTCCCAGAAGGTGCATTCAGCTGCAAGCCTTTGGTTCAGTGAAAGCCAAATGTCTCTCCAGTTTGTCCATGCCCATACAACCTCCAGACTCACATAAGGCAACAGCCACATACCAAAGCTGTTCAGGAGCTACCAGATGAGAGGAAGATTCAGACTCTCAGCCCACCTACATTGTCAGTTTCCAGGAGTCATTCAACCTAAGCCTTTATGCAGGACCTCAGCACTTAGCTTTGATGTCCTGTGACAAGAGAATGCCATGTTAGATGCAGACCTTTTGCCAAATCTCACATTCTTGATTTGACCCAGATCTGGGGTTTTGGTTTAATGGAGTTTTAGATATGATCCTTACTGTAAAGAAATTCTTTGCAGTGAGAGTGATGAGACACTGGAACAGGCTGCTCAGGGAGGTCATGGATCACAGTCTCACAGTATCACCAAGGTTGGAAGAGACCTCAAAGCTGAAGTCCAAGCCGTTACCACAGACCTCAAGACCAGACCATGGCACCAAGTGCCACGTCCAAACCTGCCTTGAACACCTCCAGGGACGCTGACTCCACCACCTCCCTGGGCAGCCCATTCCAGCACTCAATGACTCTCTCAGGCAACAACTTTCTCCTCACCTCCAGCCTAAACTTCCCCTGGCACAGCTTCAGACTGTGTCCTCTTGCTCTGGTGCTGCTTGCCTGAGAGAAGAAAGCAACCTCCTCCTGGCTACAACCACCCTTCAGGTAGCTGTAGACAGCAAGAAGGTCTCCCCTGAGCCTCCTCTTCTCCAGGCTAACCAATCCCAGCTCCCTCAGCCTCTCTCCATAGGGCTGTGCTCCAGGCCTCTCCCCAGCCTCGTTGCCCTTCTCTGGACACACTCAAGCACCTCAATGTCCTTCTTCAATGGAGGGGCCCAGAACTGGACACAGGACTCAAGGTGTGGCCTAAGCAGTGCAGAGTCCAGGGGGAGAATGAGCTCCCTGCTCCTGCTGGCCACACTCTTGCTGATGCAGGCCAGGATGCCATTGGCCTTCTTGGCCACCTGGGCACACTGCTGGCTCATGTTCAGGTGGGTGTCAATCAGCACCCCCAGATCCCTTTCTGTTTGGCTGCTCTCCAGCCATTCCCACCCCAGCCTGTAGCTCTGCATGGGGTTGTTGTGGCCAAAGTGCAGCACCTGGCACTTGGATTTGTTGAGCTCCATCCCCTTGGACTCTGCCCATCTGTGCAGGTGTTCGAGGTCCTGCTGCAGAGCCCTTCTGCCCTCCAACCCAGTAACATCAGCCCCCAGCTGGGGAAAGGGATGCCCCCTTCCCTGGAGGTGTTCAAGGCTAGGTTCCCTTGAACAATCTGGTCTAGTTGAGGGTGTCCTGCCCATGGCAGGGGCATTGGAACTGGTGATCTTTAAAGTCACTTCCAACTCAAAGCATTCTGTGAATTATCAGTGGGGTTGGACTAGATGACCTCCAAAGGTCCTTTTCAACCCCTATTAGAAAATACAGAATAACATGGGTTGGAAGAGACCTTTAAGATCATCAAGTCCAACTGCTAACCTGGCAGTGTGAGGTCACCATCAATGTATATCATTTCATGATTCTATGAACTGGAGACAAACCAAACAGGTCTGCTGCTCTCCCTTTACCCTCTGGCAGGACCTGAAAGCCTTGAATTTGAACACCAGTAGGACAGCACCAGGTCAGCTACAATTAAGCAACCCATCTTCAGAGAGAGGAGCTGAAATAATCAGGCATTTGGGTTGGCCCAGTGCCTGGGAGACGCTGAGGTATGATTCAGCCTCTTGCAGTCGTGTTAAAACCTTGCTTGAGACACAAACACAGGGAACCCAGGCGAGGCAGCTCCCGGGAGAGCGCTCACAAACTGCTGTTGTTGCTGCTGAAATGAGCTGCAAAACAAGAAAGTGATCTATCAAGTCACAGCTAATACATTACAGCCAGGTAAATTACAACCCATAGCATGTCTCACAGTGCAGCCAGCTCCTTCAAGCAGCCTTTTTATCCAAAGGTTTTCTTTCATACCAAGAGGTTTGCTTTTCAAACAGATATTATCCCAGATTAAAACCACCGGAAGACAGGCAAGGAAAAAAAAGAAAAAGAAAGGAATAACAAAAATAAAAAGAAGCAGGTGATGATTAAGCTACAACCTCAGACAAGGTGTGCAGCTGTGAGATAATGTAACATCTCAGGGGCACGTTGCTGCATCCCTCCTACAACCCAGGCAGCACGTTATCACTCTGAAACACAATCTGTGCACTGCCTTTGTAATTACACCCCTGCAACAAACACAAACAAAAGCAGCCTCCAAAAAAAGCCTTCACAAAGTCCAACGAGCAGCTCTGCCTCAAAATACAACTCCCTGAGCTTCTTCCTTCAAGGAGGGATTTTGTTTTCCTTCTTTTCTCCATTACAATGCAGCAGTATCTTGGATCTATTTACAGCTCAGATAGGAGGGATCAGAACGAGTGTGTTTATTAACTTTTAATCTCTCGTTGCATACTTTTATGTTGTGCAGTGCTGTTGTACACCCCACGTTACAACAAAGCTGAGCACAGGATGTGTCTAACCAGTCTTCAGAAGCAGCCTGTTCCACTCTGAAAACTACAAAACACCACAAGGTTTCATGGTGCCTGTGCAACTCATCAGTGGTCTGCCCCACGTTACAACGAAGCTGAGCATGGGATGTGTTCTGAGGCTTCAGAAGCAGCCTGTTCCACTATGAAAACTACAAAACATCAAAAGGTTTCACAGTCTCACAGTATCACCAAGGTCGGAAGAGACCTCAAAGATCAAGTCCAAGCCGTTACCACAGACCTCAAGACCAGACCATGGCACCAAGTGCCACGTCCAAACCTGCCTTGAACACCTCCAGGGACGCTGACTCCACCACCTCCCTGGGCAGCCCATTCCAGCAGTCAATGACTCTCTCAGGCAACAACTTTCTCCTCATCTCCAGCCTACACTTCCCCTGGCACAGCTTCAGACTGTGTCCTCTTGTTCTGGTGCTGCTTGCCTGAGAGAAGAAAGCAACCTCCTGCTGGCTACAAGCACCCTTCAGGTAGCTGTAGACAGCAATAAGGTCTCCCCTGAGCCTCCTCTTCTCCAGGCTAACCAATCCCAGCTCCCTCAGCCTCTCTCCATAGGGCTGTGCTCCAGGCCTCTCCCCAGCCTCGTTGCCCTTCTCTGGACAGGCTCAAGCACCTCAATGTCCTTCTTAAATTGAGGTGCCCAGAACTGGACACAGGACTCCTGCTGCCTGTGCAACTCATCAGTGGTCTGCCCTACGTTACAACGAAGCTGAGCATGGGATGTGTTCTGAGCCTTCAGAAGCAGCCTGTTCCACTATTGAAACTACAAAACACCAAAGGTTCCATGGTGCCTGTGCAACTCTTCAGTGGCCTGCCCCATGCTACAACACAGCAGCTGAGCATGGGATGTGCCTAAGCCTGGGATGTGTTAAGGATGTTGGGGGATGGGGATATTAGGGGATGTGTTGGGGATGGGGATGTTGGGGGTGTGATGGGATGAGTGCTGAGCCTTCAGAAGCAGCCTGTTCCACCCTGAAAACTACAAAACACCAAAAGGTTTCATGGTGCCTGTGCAACTCATCAGTGGTCTGCCCAGAGTGCACATTGCAGCCAGAGTGTACAGGGTAGGTAGTTCCTACCTCTGTCCCTGGGACTAATTTAAGAACCTGAAGCTGACTTGGAGATCCCAAATGTCTTTCCACATCTGATTTGGCAACATGCTTGGCTCTTCAATTACTCACACAAGTTCTGTTTCCTCAGCACATCTGGGTGAAAAGTTCCCCCATGAAACCTACACTGAACACTGCCCTGAGCTATGGACTTTCAAGAGCCTCTGGTAACTGTCCCAGAGGTTGCTTCTGGTAACCCATCAGGGCACAACACAACTCCTGGGTCTGAGACACTGCTCTCTGAAGGTCAACTTTTTTTTTCAGGTCTATGAACCTGAGCCCACCAAATGGCTTTGGCCGGGCTTGTTACTGTGACAAGCCACACAAATTGTCCCTCGAACCCAGGTGGCTGCTTACAAAGAGGTTCAAGTTATTCCTCCTCTTGCTCAATCACAGCCATCAAAGTTTCACCCACCCATCCACATTCTCTGCTTGATACCAGCACTTGATCCTCCAGGATTCATCTCCAAATCTTAGAGCTCATGAGAAACTATTTTCCTGTAATTATGTTTCTGCAGCAGCCAAATCTATATATTACAACGACTCTGTAATATCCAAAGCATCAGCAATATGATGTTGCTATTGCTGCTCACAATTATTTCCTACCATTAGTGGGAACAACATGACAATGTTATTGCCATTAATAATTCTTCCTTGTCATTGAAGCTCCTTGATAATGCAGAGAGTGAATGCATAGGTCCCAGAGATGTGTTCTGGTTTGCATCATTTCTTTTACATGAGAAAACTGGATTATTACACGCTTGGGAGGAGCTCTCCATAAACATCTGCCAAGTTACCTCATTATCTGCCTTCAAATCCCTCCTTAAGAATCTCATTTGTCATGATGCCTACACAAAGACTCAACAGCATAATACTGACATTACTAACTAACTCCACCGGCTATTAGCATCACCTCACTCCCTGCACCCACTCTCTCCCTGTATAATTCCATCGCAAGGTTTCTGAGGACAAAGCCATTTTGGTGTTCAGGTGTGGTACTATCCCTCAGCACAACCCTGGCCCATCACTAGAGCCTCTGGATGTTCAGATCCTGATGCAAACTGTGTGCCCCCTCAGTGGGATGCAGAGTGCATACTGCCTAGGTGTGCAAGGAGATTGGAATTTTCCCACCTCCTGCACAGGATATGTGATTTTTTCCACCTCAGTTTAAGGTTATCTCCTGGTTATGGGTTTGGAGAAGAATGACTGGAAAGCTCCCCAGTAGAGAAAGAACTGAGGGTGCTGATGGACATCCAGCTGGGTATGACCCAGTGTATGCCAAGGTGGTTAAGAAAACCAACAGCATCCTGGCCTGGACCAGCAATAGTGTGAGAAAAAGGACCAGGGAAGTAATTGTCCCCCTGTCCTCAGCACTGGTGAGGCCAGACCTTGAATACCAGGGCCACTCACTCCAAGAAGAGCATAGAGGGGTTGGAGCAGGTCCAGAGAAGGGCAATGAAAATGACGAAGGGTCTGGCTCAGAGGTCAAGTGAGGAGATGTCCACAGGTCTGGTGAGGAGATGTTGAGGGAACTGAGGTTGTTTAGCATGAAGAAAAGGAGGCTGAAGGGAGACCTTCTGTTTTTGTACAATCCCCTGAAAAGGACATTGTAGAGAGGTGGGGCTTGGTCTCTTTTCACAAGTCACAATGGATAGCACGAGAGGAAATGGCCTCAGATTGCATCTGGGGAGGTTTAGGGTGAAGATTAGAAGAAACTTCATCACTGAAAGGGTTCTCAAACACTGGAACAGGCTTCCCAGGACAGTGGTCCTATCTCCATGCCTGGAGGTATTAAGAAGAGGCAGAGATGTATTCTTAAGGGACAGCACAATCCTATAATCAGCCTCCCTGGCTAGGTGGGTGCCACAAGACACTTTCAACACAACCCAGGCAGCATGGTCAGCCTGCAAAAAAAAAAAAAAACCAACAAAAAAAACCCAGCACAAGGAGCTGGAAGTGGTTGGATGTGCCACAAGCTCTGGCCACCTGTCTCACTGTCTTGTCAACACACTGCCACCAGTCAGCCTCACCCCCAGACCCCACCAGAACTGACCCAGTCTTGGCAAACCACCAGGAGGATGATGCCCTGTGATCTCAGCAGAGGATAAAGAGATTCCATTCTGCATCCTCACTGCCAGCTGCAGTCTCAGCTTGGGGTGGGGTGGTGATACTCTTCAAAAGGATTTGCTTCATTGTCCTCTGCTTCTCCAGAGCACTTGACTCAATATCAGCCTCAGTGTTGCAGACTGAATGAAGGGTGGAGGTTGTTTAGAAACATGTTTCTTTGTGCACAGCAATGGGTAGAGAAGCTCAGTAATTAATACCAGTGGCTTCTTTTTGAGAGTGTTGATCTCTTCACCCCACTGATATGGTAAAATTGAGAGAAGCAGGATCTCCTTGGGGTATTTAGAGACATCGGGGGCCTACAGGAACACTAGGAAGGGACTATTTACCACGTCTTGTAATGACAGGACAAGGGGCAATGGGTTTGAAGTGGCAGAGGGGAGATTGAAATTGGATGTTAGGAGGAAGTTATTTGCAGTGAGGGTGGTGAGACACTGGCACAGGTTGCCCAGGGAGATTGTGGCTGCTGCCTCCCTGGAGGTGTTCAAGGCCAGGTTGGAGGAGGCCTTGAGTGACCTGTACTAGTGGGAGGTGTCCCTGCCTATGGCAGGGAGTTGGAACTGGATGATCTTTAAGGTCCCTTCCAACCTTACTATTCTGTGATTCTATGATTCTATAATCTAAGTACCCAGCAGTGTTCAATCCTTCAGCACCACATCACCTCCACAAGCCACACAGCTCCAGCTCTGAAACCCCACAGCTGCACTGGTGCACATCATCCTAGCTTTTGCACTAAAGCCGCTGTGATTTCCATCAGCTGAGGAGCTGCCCTCCATGTTTTGGATTTGGGTTTTTGGGTTTTTTTTACTGATAATTATAATTCATCAGCTTTCTATGGTGCTCATTACTGTGGTATTTGAGTGCCTATTTTTACAGGCTTGAGTAGCTTACTGTACACCATCTCATCTCACTGCAGACAGACGAGCAACCTCTCAGGCTCCCTCTGGAAATGAGCTCTCCACATACTGCACTCTCCCTGTTCTCTTCTGATCACTGCACACATCCTTTTTTTTTTTTTAACACAGTATTAAACCCAGCACAAATAAAGGAGGCAGCAATTAAAGTCACTTAACTATTTGCTGTTCTTCTTGAAGAATTTAACTACCCTAACTTCATTATCCAACTGTATGCTAGAAAGAATTTCTTTCCTGTGACAGTGGTCAGGCACTGGAACAGACTCCAGTGAGGAGTGGAGTCATCACCCCTGGAGGTGTTCAAGAAACCTGGGGACATGGCAGCTGGGGACATGGTTTAATGGCCATGGTGGTGTTGAGTCGATGCTTGGTGTGAATGATTGAGAGGTCTTTTCCAAATGATTCTATATTTTGGGGAATAAAAAAATAATCTTGGAAGAATAAAGTCTGAAAATGCTTCCAGATGAAACCACGTCCTGTGGCTCTCTGGAATCAAAAGGCAGAAGGGAAAGTATTGCAACAGTGACTGTGAGCAGGCTGAAGCAAGCAACATGAGTGTGATGGGAGAAACCTAACAGACCCCTTTGTGAGTTGTTGTGGCCTCACTTGAGCAGGTTGGGTGTGTTTGTTTCCTCTTCTTCCTCTTTGTTTATCTCTCTCATAGCAAAAACACAGTATTAGAGGAAGGAGGGCCTCTGCAGGGTCCCAGCCATTTATAAAGCCTGGCACATTATTTTACAGATAGGGAAACTGAGGCACACAGAGAGAAAACCTCTCATTTAACACCTCTGCACAGGGCTGAAGTGGACTAAGCTCATTGAGCCCCCCTCCCTCAGCTGTGTTAAATATCAGGAGCTGCATCTCTGCAGCAAGCAAAGTGCCGTTAGAAACAAGGATGCACCTGGAAGCAGACCCTCTGAATGCTGCCATGAAGAGAAAACTAAGCTGCCCTTCTGCCTTCCTTTAGCTTTCTAGCTTTCAGCTAGGCTTTCAACCAACAATTAGCTGAGATTTTAACTTGGGTTTGATCCTATTTCTTTTTTGCTACAGCAGCAGGAGAGAGCTGATCTGGCTGCCAGCACACCTGCCACCTCACACCGTGGTCCTCCCGGCAGCATCACTGCTCCCAAAGGAGCACAACTCCTCCATGAGATTTAAAGAAATGAAACCCCCTCCTGGTGCTTTGGAGATTCGAGACCCTTGCTAACCTTCATCACTGTTGTCATCCACGAGGATAATCTCTTTCAGGAGGTGAGCTGGAGTGTGATTAACAGCGCTGTGCACTGACCGCAGGATAACTGAGAGCGCTTCGTTCACAAAGATGAAGATGATGGAGATCTGGGGTAGGTCCTTGCTGTATTTCAACTCTTTGCACCTGCAGCACATAAGGCAGAGAGAGAGAGAGATAGGGTTACAGAGTGCATTGCAGAGCTTGGAGTCAGGCACACCACAGATACATAGTGCAAACCCAAGGGCTGACACCTCCCAGCTTCACACATCTGTGTGCTACAGCTACCTGCACCTGATGCCCACGGTACTGGCTAGAAGAGATGGTGACAGTGTCCTTTGAGCTCAGAGAGCACTGAGGACAAGCTGCAGGTCCAGAGTTCACTGAACTGAGGTAGTGGTGGTGTGGGTTATGTGTCTACGTCCATATATGTATGGGCACGAAACAAAAAGCAGATTCCAGAAAAGAAAAACTCTTTGCCATGGGAAGTGAAACTCCCAAGTTCCTGCTGCGGTTTCATATCAATAGGTGCTCAGAAATGAGCCTTGCTCTTAAATAGCACTTGTGAATTTTCTTCCTGCTTGCTTTGGAACCAAAGGGATATGAAATGACCCTTGGTTAAGTAGTCTTAATAAAGGCTTTAGCATTCTTTGCAGATACTGCTGAACACATTCCTGTTCCACCAGAGCACAGCCATGAACTGGTGTCTGTACTTCACACCCAGGACACATTAAAAACAAAAAGTTGTGAGCATCTCTCTGGGCTTCAGATGTAATTGCTTATTTCAAGCTGCCTTTGTGGCTGGGTGTCTGCTTAGACACATTTCTGTGCATCAGAGTGGAAGTGGAGGGAGTCCTCAGGTCACTTACCAGCCAGCTCCACCCATGACAAGCAATAAGTTCACCTTACATTGATAGAACAGACCTGAAGACCAAGGACACCCACGAACTACAGTAAGCTGAAGAAGAGATCTTTCAGGTAACACACAGCTCTCCCAGGAGCACACATCATTCCCAGTGAGATATAGATGTTGTTTTAATCACTACAGCTGGAAAAGACCTCTAAAATCAAGTCCAACCATTACCTAACTCTACCAAAGCCATTACTGCACCATATCTAAGCAGCTTTTAAATACAGCCAGGGATGGGGATTGAACCACACACCTGGGCAGCCTGGTCCAGTCCTTGAGAACCTTTTTGGTACTTAAGTTTTTCCTGATGTTCACCTTAAACCTCCCCTGGTGCAACTCAATGTCATCTCCTCTTGTCCTATCACTTGTTACAGGGGAGAAGAGATCAAGACATCTCTACAACCTTCTTTGGCATACTTGAAGAGAGTAAGAAGGTCTCCCCTCAGCCTCCTTTTCTCCAGGCTAAATAACTCCAGTTCGCTCAGCCACTCCTCTTGAGACTTAGAAGCCTAAACTTAGAATCATTATTTCAGTTAGGAAAGACCTCCAGGGTCATCAAGTCCAATCATCAATCTAAGGCCACCATAGCACCAAACTGTCAGGTCCACACATTCCTTGAACATCTCCAGGAATGGTGACTCCACCACTTCCCTGGGTAGCCTGTTCCAATGCCTGACCACTCTTGCAGGAAAGAAACATTTCCTCATATCCTGCCTAAACCTCTCCTGGTGCAACTCAATGCCACCTGATGCTAAGGAAAAGAGACCAACCCCCACCTCACTGCAACCTCCTTTCAGGGACATGGAACTGTTAGAGTAAGTCCAGAGGAGGCCATGAAGATGATCAGAGGGCTGCAGCAGCTCTGCTAAGAGGACAGGCTGAGAGAGTTGGGGCTCTGCAGCCTGGAGAAGAGAAGGTTTCCAGGACACCTTGGAGTGACCTTCCAGTATCTGAAGGGAGCTACAGGAAGGCTGGGGAGGGACTACTGACAAGGTCCTATAATGCCAGGTCAAGAGGCAATGGGTTTGAACTGGCAGAGGGGAGATTGAAACTCGATATTAGGAGGAAGTTGTTTGCAGTGAGGGTGGTGAGACACTGGCACAGGTTGCCCAGGGAGGTTGTGGCTGCTCCCTCCCTGGAGGTGTTCAAGGCCAGGTTGGAGGAGGCCTTGAGTGAGCTGTGCTAGTGGGAGGTGTCCCTGCCTATGGCAGGGGGTTGGAACTGGATGAGCTTTGAGGTCCCTTCCAACTTAAACCATTCTATGATTCTATAACTGCAGAGAGCAATAAGGCCTCCCCTCAGCCTCCTCTTCTCCAAGAGGACTGCCTGAAAACAGTCCCTGCAGAAGCAAACAGACAATCTTTAACTACTTCAAACAACTTAAGCAAGCCTTCCAACCCTCCATACAACAAGCGTGTGTGAAGAGGGGGGAGAAGAAAACGAGGCTCCCCCGCTCCTCTCTGCATTCATGACAGATTAGACACGCAACATTAGCAGTGTTCACAGAACACAATCAGCCTTTACCAAGGAAATCCTGCCCAGAATAAGCAAAGAAAGACCAAACAACATCCCAGTTGCTTCAAGCTCATTGACTGCCCAAGAATGAGTCGGTACTTAATTGTACTGGGTGTTTCTTAGGCAACAGCAGGCATTCTTCAGACTCCAAGATGAGACTTGGGAGACAAAGGTTTCCACAGAAATACAGCTCCTTATGAATCTTCTTTAGTTAAACAAGTATGACAGATAAAAAACAAGGTTCTATTTCTTCATTTAACTATCGCCTACCCTAAAGCAAGTCGAGCTCTCTACAACATACCAAATGCTGAAGGAAATCATCCAAAGGGAAGATGTCTCTTTAAAACCAGTGAGCAGTCGTGATGGGGCAAAATGACAGCTGAACCTGAAATCCTGCCAGCAAAGTCAAACTAGACTGACTCCAAGATCAAAAACCTGCTTTTGATACCTGTCGATACCTGTTAAGCTGAAGAGAAGGTGGTCGCAGGAGCAAGACTATTTCCTTTTAATCATTGCACACCTCTGGGCAGCTTGTCCCTGGGGGCACGCTTCAAGGGGATAAAGAGCTCAGTTTGTGATCAAAGAGGTTCAGTGGAAAATCCAAACCCAGCTCTCTGAGGTTCATCCCCTGCTCATTCGCATTCGCCCCGCACCACTCTTATCGTGGCTCTCCTTCCCCGAATGCTGAGGACAGGCAGACAAAGATACAGGCAGAAGAGATAAGGCCCGGGAAGGAGGGAGCATGTCAAATACCCACATTGTTCACATGCACAAAGCTGCAATTCTCCAAAGGCAGGCGGGGGGAAGCAAAGGCTGGAGAGCAGCCAAACAGAAAGGGATCTGGGGGTGCTGATTGACACCCGCCTAAACATGAGCCAGCAGTGTGCCCAGGTGGCCAAGAAGGCCAATGGCATCCTGGCCTGCATCAGCAAGAGTGTGGCCAGCAGGAGCAGGGAGCTCATTCTCCCCCTGGATTCTGCACTGCTTAGGCCACACCTTGAGTCCTGTGTCCAGTTCTGGGCCCCTCAATTGAAGGACATTGAGGTGCTTGAGCGTGTCCAGAGAAGGGCAACGAGGCTGGGGAGAGGCCTCAAGCACAGCCCTATGGAGAGAGGCTGAGGGAGCTGGGATTGGTTAGCCTGGAGAAGAGGAGGCTCAGGGGAGACCTTCTTGCTGTCTACAGGGTGGTTGTAGCCAGCAGGAGGTTGCTTTCTTCTCTCAGGCAAGCAGCACCAGAACAAGAGGACACAGACTCAAGCTACATCAGGGGAAGTTTAGGCTGGAGGTGAGGAGAAAGTTGTTGCCTGAGAGAGTCATTGAGTGCTGGAATGGGCTGCCCAGGGAGGTGGTGGAGTCAGCGTCCCTGGAGGTGTTCAAGGCAGGTTTGGACGTGGCACTTGGTGCCATGGTCTGGTCTTGAGGTCTGTGGTGATGGCTTGGACTTGATGAGCTTTGAGGTCTCTTGCAACTTTGGTGATACTGTGAGACTGTGAGACTGTGATAAACCCTGTGCTCTCCAGTGGCTTTGGTTTCAACCACAGGAAGGGAAGGCAGCAAGCTAAAAAAAATCAAATTAACATCAGGCTTGTCAGCCTCCCTTGCATGGGCTCTCTCTTGAGTTGTTGGTGCACACAGCAGCTGGCTTGAGCGATGTTCTCTGCCCACAGCCATGTGCTGCCAGACATCAGCCCTCCGGGCTCCACCACAGTGGTTTACTACTACCAAGCTGCCACATCAACAAGTGTTTGTGCATGTGTGCAGGAAGCCACCTGGGGTTTTCAGGGCCCTCCTGGGGCTAAGGAAGGGGGAAATGAGAAAAAAATCTCAAGATCAAACCTAATGAAGAACTAGTCGGAAACAAGAAGGAGCATGTGGGATGAGAATTGGTGAAGTGTTGGTTAGTTGCTGCTTTGCAGGTTTCTTCTAAGCATTTCAAATAGAAAAGTGACTGATCTGGACTCTCTGGTTCAGCCTTATCTTTCAAACCATTTACATGCAGAGGAACAGAGTTTTGAGTGGTTTGCTCCTGGAAACATTTCAGACAGCACTTTGGGGAGGATTTACTGTCTGGCAGTGGGTCAGCAGGTCAGGACCTTGCTGGCTCCTGCCAGCAGTGCGCAGGAGAGGCTGTCAGGCTGCCCATCACTCCCTTACAGAGCTCCACTCTTCATCTCCACCCCCTCATACCCTGTAGGACAATATCTTTCCAACCCTAACCAGGTGTATTTTCTGTGTAAGGTAGGAAGATATACAATGTGAAATTTCTGCTGACTTCACAGAACCACAGAATGTCAGGAGCTGGAAGGAATTTCCAAAGCTCATCCAGACCAATCCCCCTACCACAGCAGCATCACCAGAACAGATCACACAGGAACACATCCAAGCAGAGTTTGAATATCTCCAGAGAGGGAGATTCCACAACCCCCCTGGGCAGTCTGTTCCAGGCCTCTCTCACCCTCACAAGTTAAAAATTCCTCCTCATGTTTAAATGAAACTTCCTATGCTTCCTTTGATTCCACCATTGCCCCTTGTGCTGGCATTGGGCACCACCCAGCAGAGCCTGGCTCCAGCCTCCTGGCACTCACCTGCACATCTTTATAATCATTGCTGAGGTCACCTCTCAGGCTACTCTGCTCCAAGCAGCACATTCCCAGCTCCCTCAGGCTCTCCTCATACCAGAGCTGTTCCATTCCCTTCATCATCTTTGTGGCTGTGCATTGGACTCTCTCCAGCAGTTCTATGTCCCTCTTGAAGTAGGGGGTCCAGACTTGGACACTGTTTCAAGCACTGGAAAAGCCAGCACCAACCCAGAGCCCAGCAGGAGCAATGACAAAGGGCTTGGGAAGGAGTTCCAAGCAATGGATGGGCTATCAAACCACTCTTGAGACACATCTTCCCCTTTTGACCACAGTTATCCTCAGAGGAGAAGGCTTTGGCTACTTATCAGGCAGTACTTTAAAAATTCAGATCCCAGGCCAAAATACTTCTAAGCTTAGGATTCACAACTCAGTAATTATCCAAAAAGAGATGCAGTGGGCCAGAACTGGATTTTAGTAGAGCTGTAGCCCAGATCGTGGGCAGGTCTCTTTGGGGATTAGCAATTAATGAGATAAATTTGATAGTTGAGAAGGTTCTCAGGGGAGGCTTTGCTGAAGGCAAAGCAGCACATAGGAGACAAGAGACCCTAAGAATAAACCTGAGATTTTTTGCCAAGCTTTTCTAGAACCCAAACTGACACCAAAGCAAATCCACTTCTAAATGGATTCACAACTTCTCAGATCTTCTAGGAGAAGAATCTCATGTTCCAATCCTAATGCTCAGCTCACACTGTACCCAGGCTGCCCATGTGTTAAGTCTGAATCCAGTAAGCTGGATTTCCAAGGGAACACTCCATGCATCTGAGAACCTTTCAAAGACCATCACAATAGATTGCTGTTGCTGCCAGTGATTAATCACCCATAGGGTTAAAGACCAGCACCTCATTTCAGATGTAAATTTGTCCACTTTCAGCTTTCCATTATTACTAAAAAGTCCTTCCAGCAACTATTCCCCACCCTCTATCAGGTGCTCAGCAGCCAAGAGCCAACCTGCACATAGCTCCAGGGCAGAGCTGCACAACACAGGCACTGTGTCAGTCTACAAAAGGGCAGTATCACAGAACGGTAAGGTTGGAAGGGACCTCAAGGATCATCTATTTTCAAACCCCTGCCATTGGCAGGGACACCTCCCACTAGAATAGGTCACTCAAGGCCTCCTCCAACCTGGCCTTGAAACCTCCAGGGAGGCAGCAGCCACAACCTTCCTGGGCAACCTGTGCCAGTGTTTCACCACCCTCACTGCAAACAACTTCCTCCTAACATCCAATTTCAATCTCCCCTCTGCCACTTCAAACCCATTGCCCATTGTCCTGGCATTGCAAGCCCTTGTCAATAGTCCCTCCCCAGCCTTCCTGTAGCCCCCTTCAGATCCTGGAAGGCTACTCTAAGGTCTCCTCAAAGCCTTATCTGATCTCCTACATCTGAAAATAGTTCTAACTGGAGTAAACTGAAGCAGAATGCAGTTGATCCCTCACTACCCACTCTTTGCTAGATGTGAAACACTTAAATGGTACAGAGCAGAATGCTACTTGCCTGCCAACACCTGTAAACTCATTAGTGCAGGTTACACTGTGGCATTTTCCCCATAAATCCTCCTCTCTTCAATTCAATGTAGGCTGGCACCTGCTTGCAGGATTTACATCCAAATATCATGAATCAATAGCAAAAGAGAAACAGACCCTTTATAGTTTTGTCTCTCGTTTAGATCAATGGGATATCAGAGCAAGAGGCATTTTATGTCCCATTAAATCATGCTTGACTACATCCCATTAAATCACACTCACAAAACTCTTAAGTTTTCAGAAGCTGGGGATAGTTCCTAACATACAGCACTGGCTTTAATTTAAAGACCTTGCAGAGCTCTCATTGAGAAGTGTAACTTGTATCTAAAGACAAATGGAGTTTACTCTGTCCTTGATCCAAAGCTCAAACACAGTATGGTGGGGGTTGGAAGGGACTTCTGGAGATCATCCAGTCCAACCCACCCTGCTAAAGCAGAGTCACTGACAGCAGCTTTCCTAGGTTCACAATGTACAGGTGTGTTCAGAATCTCTCCAGAGAAGGACACTCCACAACCTCTCTGGGCAGTCTAGGCTCTCACTTCCAAGCAAGTTTTTCATTTAGAATCACAGAATCAACCAGGTTGGAAAGAGACCTCCAAGCTCATCCAGCCCAACCTAGCACCCAGCACCAGCCAATCAACCAGACCATGGCACAAAGTGCCCCAGCCAGGCTTGGTTTGAACACCTCCAAGGATGGTAACTCCACCACCTCCCTGGGCAGCCCATTCCAATGCCAATCACTCTCTCTGGCAAGAAAACTTCCTCCTAACATCCAGCCTAGACCTCCCCTGGCACAGCTTGAGGTTGTTCTGTTGCTGGTTGCCTGGCAGCAGAGCCCAACCCTACCTGGCTACAACCTCCCTTCAGGTAGCTGCAGAGAGCAATGAGGTCTGCCCTGAGCCTCCTCTTGTGCAGGCTGCACACCCCCAGCTCCCTCAGCCTCTCCTCACAGGGCTGTGCTCCAGGCCCCTCCCCAGCCTTGCTGCCCTTCTTTGGACACCTTCCAGTACCTCTTGAATTGAGGGGCCCAGAACTGGACACAGCACTCAAGGTGTGGCCTGAGCAGTGCTGAGTCCAGGGGCAGAAGAACCTCCCTGCTCCTGATCCAGGCCAGGATGCCATTGGCTCTCCTGCCCACCTGGCCACACTGCTGCCTCATCTTCAGCTATTCTCTACAAGCACCCCCAGATCTCTCTCTGCCTGGCTGCTCTCCAGCCACTCTGTCCCCAGCCTGTAGTACTGCTTGAGGTTGTTGTAGCCACAGTGTATAACCCTGCACTTAGCTTTGTTATATCTCATCCCACTGGCCTCTACCCACCCATCCAACTTGTCCAGGTCCCTCTACAGAGCCTCCTACCCTCCAACAGATCTACACCTGCTCCTAACTTGGTGCCATCTGCAAACTTACTGATGATGGACTCAATCATCTCAAGTGAAACCTCCTGTGTTCTAGTTTGCACCTACTGTCTTTTGCCCTATCACTGGCATCACTGAAAGGAGCCCAGCCTCACCCCTCATGACTCTTTAGATACCGATCAGCACTGCTGAGATCCCCTCTCAGGTTGCACTTTTCCAGGCTAAAGGGCTCAGGTCTCTCAGCCTCACCTTGTGACACATCTTTTTTTTTGCTTCAGGAACAAACTGACAGATCACAAACACCAGACCCATCATGATTCTCTGATCTTAAATCTCAGCCCAGCAAGTCCATGGATCAACTCCCAATATCCTCCTCACCCACCTCACAGGGGTACCAGGGAGCTGGACTCACATAGGGACCACTACTGGACTGTGGATGCTGTCACTTTTTTTGGCTCATTCTTGTACACTAAGCCCAAGTCTGTGACCAAAAGAACATGCCAGAAAACACAGGAAATAAAATATATTTACAGGGGACATTTTTTACTGTGAATTCTTTGCAGTTATTGCTTTATAGAAGAAGCCATTTGGAAACAAATGAAGGATGAGGAGGGGAGATGGGGGGAAGGGGAAATATGGCTGAGTTCCTGCTGAACAGCTTGGCATCCATCAGGCTGTATTAATCAAGCCAGCCAATTTTCAAAACACCCCCCAAAATAAATTAATAAATCAAGTTTTGCTACGACATCTATTTGTCTGCTGCAGGAGTCTGCCTTTGAACCCTCCAACCATTTGTTTTATGCTCACCACCCAGCTGTAAATCTGTTCTTTGGTGCAGCAAGTGAGATTAGGATGTTTATTGGCTGTCTCAGTAACAGAAAAGGGATATCACATCATATCATATCACTCACTGCTTCGTGATCCCACAGCAGAAAAATAACCCAGAAGCACAGCAAGCATTCCTGCAGCACAAAGAGGCCACAAAATGGCAAGTAGCATTTAAAAAGCACTTCTTCCTGCTCAGTGATTGAACAGCAGCCCCTCTGTGACTCCATTAATACAGATCAACTGCCTTCTGGGGCACAAAGCTCTGCCCATCAACCACCTCACATCACACCATCCACTGTCAGGCAACCGAGAGCCAAACTCAGATGCTTTCTGCACCTTCACTACTCCAACAAGAGTCATTTAGCAGCACTAATCACAGAATCACAGAATGCCAGGGGCTGGAAGGGACCCCCAAAGCTCAGCCAGTCCAACCACCCTGCCACGGTAGAAGCACCCAGAGCAGATCACACAGGAACACATCCAGGCAGGGTTTGAATATCTCCAGAGAGGAAGACTCCACAACCCCCCTGGGCAGCCTGTTCCAGGATTCTGTCACATTCACAGGGAAAAAAATTCCTCCTCATGTTTCTATGGAACTTCCTATGCCTCAGCTTCCACCATTGCCCCTTGTGCTGGCATTGGGCATCACCCAGTAGAGCCTGGCTCCAGCCTCCTGGCACTCACCTTTACATATTTACAAACACTGTTGAGGTCAGCCCTCATGCTTCTCTGCTCCCAGCAGCACAGCCCCAGCTCCCTCAGACTCTCCTCATACCAGAGATGCTCCATTCCCTTCAGCATCTTTGCAGCTCTGTGCTGGACTCTCTCCAGCAGTTCCCTCACTCTCTCTTGAACTGAGGGGCCCAGAACTGGACACAGTACTCCAGATGTGACCTCAGCAGGGCAGAGTAGAGGGGCAGGAGAACCTCTCTGACCTACTAACCACAGCCCTTCTGATCCACCCTAGAATAGCATTGCCCCTCCTGGCCACAAGTGCACATTGCTGGCTCATGGTCAACGGTGCAGCCTATCAACAACCTGCAGTGTGGAATGTTGATCTGGATCCTTCAGCTCCAGACCAAACCATGCTTGTACAGAGCTGGCAGTGACTTTCACACTGATGCTGTGACTTGACAGGCTGCATGTATGAATGACAGATGCTGCCAGGTAGCACCTTTCACAGAAACAAACACTTCGGTGGAAGAGAAGACAATGCAGCACCTTCTTTCAAAGTCCATAACCACAGACAACAGGATACCTATCTCATACCCTGGAAAAACAAGCAACAGCATTGGATAATAGGAACAACTTCTTTACTCTGAGGGGGATGGAACACTGCAACAGGTTGACCAAGAAGGAGGTGGAGGCCCCATCCCTAGAGACATTCAAAGTCAGGCTTGATGGAGCTCTGAGCAACCTGATCTAGTTGGAGAGGTCCCTGTTGACTGCAGTGGGGGTTGAACTAGATGAGCTTTAAAGACCCCTTCAAATATGCCCTGTCTTTTAAAGGAGACACTTGTGGCCTTCTAGTATCTTAAGGGGCCCTACAAGAAAACTGGGGAGGTACTTTTTAGGGTGTCAGGTAGTGATAGAACTAGGAAGAATGGAGCAAAACTAGAAGGGAGAAATTCAGATTGGGTGTTAGGAAGAAGTTCATCAACCTGAAGGTGATGAGAAACTGGAACCTCAGGTTGCCCAGGGAGATGGTGGATGAAATCCAGCCTCATTCCTGGAAATATTCAAGGCCAGGCTGAATGGGTCTCTGAGTAGCCTGATCTAATGTGAGCGTCCCTGCCCATGGCAGGGGAGTAAAGAGTTAGATGATCCTTGAGGTCCCTTCCAGCCCTGACAATTCTACGATGCAGATAAAAACCAAGGTTCAACAGGCTGGCTGAAAATGATGCATCAATAACCTGATTTTCCTAATTCCATATTTCTAATATTTTTTTCCTAATGCCTGTTAGCCATCCTAGAGCCTTGGTTGCCTGTCAAGATCCAGAAGATTAACTGGGAGGAGTATCAGGTGGTAAAGAGGTATTGGAAAAAGACTGCCGAAGGAAAAATAGCTGCTGCTGCTGCAGACTGAGAACACTGATGGTGTTTTGAATCACTGCTTTAAGCAAGGTAGAGGAAAAAATCTAACCTCACACCCACTGTGTCTTAAACACACTTGGGTAAAACAATCTCACCATCTCTTTTGAGACATACATTTGCATTGTATGGAACCCCAGACACTACATTTTGCCACAAGCTGTTTTCCTCTGGGCTGGTGTCACCTCAGCACTGCCCCAGAGCACTGTTTGGAGCTTATTCAGAGGTTCTACCTGTAGATTTGACCATTCATTCTTTGGTCTGCAAATGAGTGCCCCACAGCTCATCTCCACCACAGCCCCACCAGCACCAACCCTTCTGCAAACGTCACTTCCAACCCCACATTGAACTCAGTTTCTTGTTGTCTGAGATGCCAACATAGAATCACAGAATGGTAAAGTTGGAAGGGACCTCAAAGATCATCCAGTTCCACCCCCCTGCCATAGGCAGGGACACCTCCCTCTAGTACAGGTCACTCAAGGCCTCCTCCAAACTGGCCTTGAACACCTCCAGGCAGGGAGCAGCCACAACCTCCCTGGGCAACCTGTGCCAGTGTCTCACAACCCTCACTGCAAATAACTTCCTCCTAACATCCACTTTCAATCTCTCCTCTGACACTTCAAACCCATTGCCCCTTGTCCTGGCATTGCAAGACCTTGTCAATAGTCCCTCCCCAGCCTTCCTGTAGCCCCCTTCAGACAGTGGAAGACTACTCTCCTGGAAGCTTTCTCTTCTCCAGGCTGCAGAGCCCCAACTCTCTCAGCCTGTCCTCACAGCAGAGCTGCTGCAGCCCTCTCAGCATCTTTGTGGCCTCCTCCACTCCAACACTTCCATGTCCTTCCTGTGCTGGGGGCTCCAGAACTGCACACAGGACTGCAGGTGGGGTCTGAGGAGAGCAGAGCAAAGGGGCAGAATCCCCTCCCTTGCCCTGCTGCCCACACTGCTCTTGCTGCAGCCCAGTACACAGTTGCTGTCTGGGTTGCATGTGCACACCGTGTAGAAGTCAACTGTAAAACACTGATACATGTTAGAGTAAGATCTCCTTACTTTCACCCTGATGACCTTCAGCTCTCCCTGGGCCCCCCACTTCCAGCACAAAGCTGGAAGACTCCCTGTAACCCAGAGAATGAAGGACATTATGTATAGTGTCCATGTTACAAGCAGGATAGCCCAGCCCTACACTGCTTTGGATGGATCTAAGTATGAAAAACACAGACAGGAGAAAAGGTCACCAAAACAACAGCAGGCTGCTTTTGCAGCCATTGGAACAATTTAATGAGTCTGACTAATGCCTGGCACAGGTAAAGATTGGGCAGCATCCTATGAGATAATCTCTGGAAGCACACAGCACTGCGTTAATGCTCTTAAATTAAGGAACACAGTGACGGCCACATGCTAGTACTGGGCCCACTGCTTCTGCTGCCACGTGGCAGAGGGTCACAAGAGTAGAAGACCTCTGTGCTAGCCTTGCTGGGTGCTCAGGTTGATTGATGACCAGTGTATCTATTTAAGAGCTACATCATCATTAGCTGTGACACTCAACCATTACTCATCTTTGCAGAAATGCCCCATTAGGGCTGCTCAAGACAATCTTCCCACGCTGCATGAAGGTGACATTCCTCCTCTGCGCCCTTTTGAAATGCCAGTAGCAGGAGCCATCATGGAGATGGTTGAACACCCATGGCTGCAGAATGTCCCAAGACTTTAGGGCTCTATGGTACTCCCACAACCTATGAAAGTGCCCTTGTAACTACTGATGGGGGTTCCTACTGGAAGCAAGATCCTATGTGCTTGTGGAAGAAGATGAAGCAGACAAAGAATTGGATGCTTCTGGCTATGGAGTCCACACTTCACAGTATCACACAGTATCACCAGGATTGGAAGAGACCTCAAAGAGCATCAAGTCCAATCCAATACCACAGCCCTCGAGACCAGACCATGGCACCAAGTGCCATGTCCAAACCTACCTTGAACACCTCCAGGGACGCTGACTCCACCACCTCCCTGGGCAGCCCATTCCAGCAGTCAATGACTCTCTCAGGCAAGAACTTTCTCCTCACCTCCAGCCTGAACTTCCCCTGGCACAGCTTGAGACTGTGTCCTCTTGTTCTGGTGCTGCTTGCCTGAGAGAAGAAAACAACCTCCTCCTGGTTACAAGCACCCTTCAGGTAGCTGTAGACAGCAAGAAGGTCCCCCCTGAACCTCCTCTTCTCTAGGCTAACCAATCCCAGCTCCCTCAGCCTCTCTTCATAGGCCTTGTGTTCTTCACCATAAAAGAGCCTGGTGGCTGGTTTGCAAAGATTTCCTCTTCTCCTATACATCAGAGTGGCAAGATTTTACACACACAAACACATATTTTGTATTTTCAATTCAGAGCACCCTGTAGTTCCCCAATCTGGCTCCTGATGTGCAGTTATGAATCATTTCATTGCTGGCCATCACACAAAATAAATCCAGCTAACATGCTTATCAGCAGCTTATCCCTTCCTGACATTCCACTCTTCTTTAAGGCTTGAGAGTTTGAATATTTAAACAGGCAAATATTCTTTTGATTAGTAGAATAAATGATTCTTGTTACTTAGTGTCCTTAAAAACACTGTTAGTGGCATGAAAGTGCTCCACAGTGTTGGCACAGTTTTTACAGGATTTGGTAGGTTTGCCTAAAAAATGTGGCTCAGTAGCAGGGAGAGTTCAACTTAATAAGCTCATGCATTTTTAAATGCCTTTCCTACAGTGATAGGTGGAATTGAAGGGTGCAGAAGAGACATTTTGGTCAGAATTTCTGCACATTAAATGGAATTCTCCCCCAAATTACTATCACAAAGATTAGTTTCACTAAGCTCTTACAAAGGGAAGCTGGAGCGAACATTATCTCACAGCTAAAGGAATTAGCAATAAATCAATTGATGCCTAGGAAGCTCTAAACCTTTGGTTCCCAAACCTGCACTTTCAGAGCACTCCTGTGCCCTCAGCACAGGAAGGACATGGAAGTGTTGGAGTGGGTCCAGAGGAGGGCATGAAGATGCTCAGAGGGCTGCAGCATCTCTGCTGTGAGGACAGGCTGAGAGAGTTGGGGCTCTGCAGCCTGGAGAAGAGAAGGCTTCCAGGAGACATTAGAGTAGCCTTCCAGGATCTGAAGGGGGTTACAAGAAGGCTGGGGAGGGACTATTGACAAGGTCTTGCAATGCCAGGACAAGGGGCAATGGGTTTGAACTGGCAGAGGGGAGACTGAAAGTGGATGTTAGGAGGAATTTGTTTGCAGTGAGAGTGGTGAGACACTGGCACAGGTTGCCCAGGGAGGTTGTGGCTGCTCCCTCCCTGCAGGTGTTCAAGGCCAGGTTGGAGGAGGCCTTGAGTGACCTGTGCTAGTGGGAGGTGTCCCTACCTGTGGCAGGGGGTTGGAACTGGATGATCCTTGAGGTCCCTTCCAACCTTACCATTCTATGATTCTATGAAAGGGCAGGTTCTGCCAACAGGTGTCTACAGGCTCTGCCAACAGGTGTCTACAGGCTCTGCCAACAGGTGTCTACACACTGCTGCACCAGTGGGAAGCAGTCTGAGCTTGTATCAGGCTGTGATGCAAGGTCTGCTCTCTTCTTCACCCCCAAACTGCTGAGCAGCCCCTGTGTGTCCACTGAGGAAGGACTGGCACCACGCCAGCTGACACACCAAGCAGAGTGGTGCTGACTCTGCTGCACAGAGGCAACCAAATCCTTGACAATTACAAGCCTGTAAGTGCTCAGAGATCATGGGATGAAAGGCAGTAATGTGAAGTTGTAAATTAGCAGTGTACCTTCTGCCACCCTTTATTAGGGGTGTCTACTACACACATAGCTGACCACAAAGACACAATATTGGATGTGGCTAATTAAGAGACATCAGGTCCAAGGTAGGAGTCAAAGCTCCCTTTGAGGTCAATGAAGAGACACTGACACTGCCAAAGGACAATTTATTCCACCCCTCCATCTGAGGTATCAGCACACTGCTGTCTGGAATAAGAGACTGATGCAGCTATTTTTGGAGCAGGTTCTCCTCAACATAAGAAGCTTCTGTACTGTAAGGTTGACAGAGCAGTGGAACAAGCTCCCCAGAGAGATTGTGGAATCTCCTCTGGAGACTTACAGAACCCACCGGACACATTCCTGTGTGGCCTGCCCGAGGTGATCCTGCTTTGGCAGCAGGCTTGGACTGAATCACCTCTAGAGGACCCTTCCAATCCCTAACATTCTATGATTCAGTGCTGCCTGGTAAAAGGGACTGATGTAGCTATTTTGGGGGTAGGTGGAAAAGCCTTTTTTCTCCCTTAACCACAGGCAGACTTAGATTGGACTTTCAGATGGGAAGTCCACACAAGAGAGCCTTCACCTTCCCGCCAGAGCCTCCCAGGCCATTGGTTCCAGGGTGCCAATGACACCAGCAAGCTTTACTAACAAGTTGACAGCTCTGCTCGAGTAGGTTGGTGTACAACTGTCAGTGCTGTAACCTGCCAACTTCCAGATGAAACCCTTGGTATACAGCCCTACCCCTGGAGTGCCTTAGTAGCATAGATCTCATGGGAACTCAAGTTTTTGACATCCCCAGTAGATAGTCAGGGCAATGAATAAGAAAAGTGGCCAGCACTTGTGGTGCCTGGGACACGGGGCGGAACGCTGCGGCTGCTGGAACAGCCAGTATAAAAATGATGAACTTAAAAGGCACAATGGACTTTTAGAGAGAGCTCTTCCTTGCTGCAATAACAGATCCGCTCTGCTGACGGGTTTATGAACTGGGAAGATGAAGAGGTTTTTAAACCTTTTCTGTTATGTACAGAAATCACTGGGTAAAGTTTACTTAACCTCTGTCAGAATTAGATCAGCCTCAGCAGAGGGTTGTTGCTCGGCTCTGCCTGCTAAATTCCTGCCTGCTGCAAGTCACACAAGCAGAGCTCTACAACCTCAGCATCACAGAGCTGGTACCTCCACCCCCACCCACCCAACCCACCCACCCACTGCTGGCTGCTCACTGAGGTCATGACAACAAATCATTTGGTAAAAGGGACCTCCTGCCTCCTTTGGGAAAAAACAAACCACAGGCAGTATTGAAGGGACAACCTCACGAAATTCAACAAGGCCAAGTGTAAGGTCAGTGCAATCCCAACCACAAACCCAGACACAATCAACCTGAGTCGGCACAATCCCAAGCACAGGTCCAGGCTGTGTGGTGAATGGTTGAGAGTAGCCCTGAGGAAAAGGACCTGGGGGTCNACAGGAAGGACATGGAAGTGTTGGAGCCAGTCCAGAAGAGGCCACAAAGATGCTGAGAGGGCTGCAGCAGCTCTCCTGTGAGGACAGGCTGAGAGAGTTGGGGCTCTGCAGCCTGGAGAAGAGAAGGCTTCCAGGAGACATTAGAGTAGCCTTCCAGGATCTGAAGGGGGCTACAGGAAGGCTGGGGAGGGATTATTTACAAGGTCTTGTAATGACAGGACAAGGGGCAATGGGTTTGAAGAGTCAGAGAAGAGATTGAAAGTGGATGTTAGGAAGAAGTTGTTTGCAGTGAGGGTGGTGAGGCACTGGCACAGGTTGCCCAGGGAGGTTGTGGCTGCTCCCTCCCTGGAGGTGTTCAAGGCCAGGTTGGAGGAGGCCTTGAGTAACCTGTACTAGAGGGAGGTGTCCCTGCCTATGGCAGGGGGTTGGAACTGGATGAGTTTTGAGGTCACTTCAAACATAACCATTCTATGACTTGGGTTTGCATTTCTACTCATATTCCAGTTTCAGGTACTAGTTAACTGAATGCAAACTAACCAGCTATAAATACTGGAGCCACTTAATGCTTGGGGACATTAAGCATCAAGAGGTCAACAAACTTGAAGACCACATAGGTAGGTAGTAACAAAGCTCAAAGGCAATGCCTGGCCATAATGTCTGCACTGTGGTTTTTCATGCAACACTCTCTTCACTGGTGCAACAGAGTGAAAAGCAAAACGCTTAGCAAAAGGCTAAGTATTCTTTCCAGTATCCATGTATTCCACAGATCAAGCTCCACAGTATCTCTGCTGTTCTGTGGTTACATTTGCCCCTTTATGGTTCTTCTGCTGCTACAGCTTGCATTCTCAACCTCTCCCAAAACAACACATCAGAGAGACAAAACTGGCAGATGAAGCTAACCAACTGAGAGCCCAGGGACACAAGGAAAAAGGTCATCCAGTTTGGCTTAGCGCAAAACAATGCCATCATTTAAATATCTACCAAGCGGGCTGAGGAGGGATCCAACCTAAATCAGCCAGTCAGACAAGAGCTGAATTGCTAAGGGGTGAAGAAAAAAATAAAATTAAATTAAAACAAACAAGCCAACAGACAAAGCCACACAACACCCTCCCACCTGAAAACAAACCCACTCTTCTTTCCTTTTTAGTGATAAACCAGAGATGCCCCAGCAGTTGGTTATCAGATCCTTTGTGTTGTGCCTATTCAGTGCCTGCCTTTATCTGCAGAGATCCAAACGACAGCAGATACAGAGCTGTGCAAGCACAGACACTTTAGAAAGTCTTTCACTGTTACTTAAACCCAGACAACATGATTTAAGGCCAGAGATTTTTTTGCTGCTGCAACAGAGACACTAACAGGAGTATCTAAAGCCTGACAACTCTATGTTAGTTCCTTTCTCACTCTGCCACCACCCCCAGCCCCCAAAGGAGATAGATATATACTGCAACTTCAGGTTCTAAGTACAGCCTGCATGTTTAGATGCATTTTTAGGCAGCAGTGGCCACGATGTATTTGATATGAATAGACACAATACAAAACTGCATGGAAATGCATACACTTATATGTTCAAAGATTGCATTAGGGTGGAAGGGACCCTCAAAGGTCAACTTGTCCAACCCCTCTGCAGTCAGCAGGAAGACCTTCCAACTAGATCAGGCTGCTCAGGAGCCCTCAAAGGTCATCTTGTCCAACCCCTCCGCAGTCAGCAGGGAGACCTTCCAACTAGATCAGGCTGCTCAGGAGCCCTCAAAGGTCATCTTGTCCAACCCCTCTGCAGTCAGCAGGGAGACCTTCCAACTAGATCAGGCTGCTCAGGAGTCCTCAAAGGTCATCTTGTCTAACCCCCCCATAGTTAGAAGGGACACTTCCAACTAGATCAGGCTGCTCTGGGCCTCATCAAATCTGAACTTGAATGTCTTCAAAGAGCCGCGATCACATCTCTGGGAAATCTGTTTCAGTGTTTACCACTCTCACTGTGAAGAACTTCCTCCTGATGTCCAACCTAAATCTATCATGCTCTAGGTTAAAACCAGAGCTACATAATCTACACCTTCCCAATACCTAATTTCATCCTACACACAACCAGAGCTTTGAATGCACACCTGAAAACCAAACAGCAGGAAAATTCGTGGGTCCTCTTCCCTCCCCTCCTCCCTCTAACGAATTCCATCGAACTTCTACCTGCTTTCCACAAGACCTAAAGCAAAATCCTTTCCCACCTCCACAGCCAAACTTAAACTTGGATTTTCTTTACTGTCCACAGTCAGTAGCTACTCACAGATCCTCTCCTGGCCCAGTTCTGCTTTGCCACAGAAAAAAACCAACCCAATATATACTTTGTATGAATTCAGCTGAAAACCTGGGAGGTAAATTCTTACATATCCATGGTGCACTGATTGGATTGAGTGATTTACTCCCAAGTAGGCTGCAAAGCACCATGCCTGAAATACAATCTACTATATATCATCTTACAATCTTCTGCTGTCTACACACAGGTAGTGTCTGAGCACACTCACACAGGCAGGCTCCAGCTTGCTCAGGTTTCCTTAATCCTCTCATATATACTGATTCACAGCTCTTGCTTACACATCCAGGCTGCTCTTTGTTTCCAAATCTCTGCAGGAGAGGAAAAACCTTGTATATCCTTCTGAACTGGGGACAAGTAATGCCACAAAACAAAGCTATTGATTTCAAACTAGCTTCATTCATGCTCTCTTTGCAAAACTAAAGCTTCGCCAGGATATGAATTGATCTTCGTTCGGCTTTTGTAAAGATTATGAAGACGCTTAGGAGAAAGCAGGTGTTCAGCCTGCTGGTTGTCTTGCCACTTCCTCATCATGCTGCATTCATTGATTGCTTATTTCAGTTTGTATTTTGCTGATTCAGTCACACATGTCTGCTTGCAAAAGGGATTATCACTGTTAAATCAATTGTGTCTACCCTATCAAGCACGTGGAAGAGTAAACCGTTTTCAATCGCCCAAGTGCTGTAAGAGACTTAACACTGCCAGCTACAGCTCAGCCTTTTATAGATTCAGAACTAGATTCTCATCAACTATTTCTGATGATTAAAGCTCCCAAAGCTTCCCCAGCAAACCTGACTTGTGCTTGAGCGTGTCCAGAGAAGGGCAACGAGGCTGGGGAGAGGCCTGGAGCACAGCCCTAGGAGGAGAGACTGAGGGAGCTGGGATTGGTTAGCCTGGAGAAGAGGAGACTCAGGGGAGACCTTCTTGCTGTTTACAGCTACCTGAAGGGTGATTGTAGCCAGCAGGAGGTTGCTTTCTTCTCTCAGGCAAGCAGCACCAGAACAAGAGGACACAGTCTCAAGCTGTGCCAGGGGAAGTTTAGGCTGGAGGTGAGGAGAAAGTTCTTGCCTGAGAGAGTCATTGACTGCTGGAATGGGCTGCCCAGGGAGGTGGTGGAGTCAGCGTCCCTGGAGGTGTTCAAGGTGCGTTTGGATGTGGCACTTGGTGCCATGGTCTGGTCTTGAGATCTGTGGTTATGGGTTGGACTTGATGCTCTTTGAGGTCTCTTCCAACCCTGGTGATACTGTGAGACTGTGATACTGTGACTTTAAAGCACCATGCTGATTTCCAGTGGCAACTTTTTCACGAGCACGATGCTTTAGATTGTAGAATTAGGGGACGAAAATAGGCATTAGCATTCCAATATTTAGGGTGACACAGGTATTTATAATGCACACTGCTTACTCAGCAAGTTCTGAGGAATTATCCCCAAAGTTGTAAAAACAGAATGTGCAGAACAGGATTTATTTATCTGAGAGTTGCTTGCAATAAATTTATTAGGTTGAGAGAGATATAAGGGACATAAAAGACAGAGCAATTCCGAGTGTCACAGCCACTTACCCATCTGTCCTCATGCACAGGAGCTATTTCACACTTTTGAAGAAAGAGAATCATTGAGATCTCCTTGTTCTAGGATTTATGGAGTAGCCACAATGTGGGGACAGTGAGGAGAAGGAGAAAAATTCAGTCATGAACTCTAAGATGACTTCAAATGATTCGTGCTCTGTTGCTAACTGTCCTTTGAACAAGCCCACTCGTGCCCAGGTCACCCTTCCTGGTGAGCTGCACACGTCCAGATCAGAAGCAGAAGGCAATAACCCAGTGGCCAAGAGAGCAAACACACCAGACTCCTATGGATCATAGAATGGTTTAGCTTGGAAGGGACTTTACAGACCATCCACTCCAACCTCCCTGCCACAGACAGAGATGCCTCTCAACCAGAATTGGTTGCTCAAGACCTCATCCAAAACCTTGAACTTGAACAGCTCCAGGGAGGTGGCATCCACAATCTCATAGAATCATAGAAAGGTAAGGCTGGAAGTGACATCGAAAAATCATCCAGTTCCAACCCCCTGCCATAGGCAGGGACACCTCCCACTAGCACAGCTCACTCAAGGACTCGTCCAACCTGACCTTGAACACCTCCAGGGAGGGAGCAGCCATAACCTCCCTGGGCAACCTGTGCCAGTGTCTCACCACCCTCACTGCAAACAACTTCCTCCTAACATCCAGTCTAAATGTCCCCTCTGCCACTTCAAACCCATTGCCCCTTGTCCTGTCACTGCAAGACCTTGTCAATAGTCCCTCCCTAGCCATCCTGTAGGCTCCTTTCAGATTCTGGAAGGCTACTCTAAGGTCTCCTGGAAACCTTCTCTTCTCCAGGCTGCAGAGCCCCAACTCTCTCAGCCTGTCCTCAAAGCAGAGCTGCTGCAGCCCTCTCAGCATCTTCGTGGCCTCCTCTGAACCCACTCCAACAGTTCAATGTCCTTTCTGTGCTGGGTGCTCCAGAACTGTACACTCCCTGGGCAATCTATTCCAGAGTCTCCCCACCCTCACACTGAAGTACATCTTCCTAAAATCTAGTCTAAATCTGGCCTTCTTCAGCTTAAAATCATTCCCTCTTGTGCTGGAAAACTAAACAAATGACTTCAGGACCAACGCCATCAAGACACCAGCGTTTGACTCATACCTCTGCCTACTTCGGCAGGCAACCTACTTAGAAGCTCCTGTGGCAACAGATGCATGGAAGCAGACTGGTAGCACAAACAGCACAAGTTTTGATTCCTTTGGAAGCCAACTTAAAAGAAGTTTATCCAAAGCTTAATTTGGTTAATTCATTTCCCCCAATATAGTTTAGTCAGCAGCACGCAAGATAGCGCAGGTATTTTTCAACACTGGAGTTCAGAGGAACACAAAAGCAAGTTGTTAAATTATACTAATCCCATCCTCTGCCAAAGCAAGCATTGAATACTTGTGTTTACACTAGGCAATGTTTTATAGCACACTCCACAAACTTCCCTGAAGCATCATGTTCCAAGCTTATAAGAATAGGCAATAATTTGGTAGTCAGGAAGGGACAATTGACAATTAGCAGGACCTATGGCATTTAAAAAATAGAATTTGGTACAGTCTGTATAAAGCCACAGCCACAGTATTTCAGGAGTGCAGCAGGATGATAGTAAGAGAATCTCAGAGCAGCTAGCACACAAAGTCTGGAGTTACTTTCCCAAAAGCACTTTCTTACCAACTGAGTTTAAAGGAGGTATTGGCACTTCTAAGCGCTGAAGGCTTTTGAGACACCTCTGACTCCATACACAGCACACAGTTGTCAGACAAAGCACAACTCCACCACTTTTACTTCAAAAGAAAGGGAAAAGAGAGCTGTCCTGGGTCCCCATCTAAATCCAGAAGAGAAACAAACTATAAACCCTTAAAGTTACAGTGTGGAAATCAAACAGAGTCAGTTCTGGGCTGACTTTTCACCTTTTCACCAGCCCTACCTGCCTGCTGTGTGCAAGGCAGCACACACTGCTATGTGCTGGGCAGCTGGCTCCCTCTGAGAGGTCACACATACAAAAATAACCAGCAAGTACCCAGAGCAGCTGCAAAACCCTGGCTTTAGAGGCTTTACCTGCCAGTGTTCAAGGAAAAGAATGACTGGCAGTCCAGTAACAATTGCTCCATACACACACAGAGCAATAAAGATCAATACCAGTATTTATTCAGCAGTCTGCTGGTCTGTATCACTACTGGAAAAGCAATGAAGCACTAAAAAAGCTTTTTCCTCTTGTGCAAGTCATCCAAGAGTCACCAAGGGTGGCAGCACCTTCCCTGGAAAGGCACACAAGGTGTGTGGCTTCCCCAGAGCCAGGCACTGCCTGCACACACAACCCCACAGTGGTGGCTCTTCAGATCCCAAGTGCCTTTGTGATGCCAGAGAAGGAAAATCCAAACTGCTGCAGGTCTGAAGCTGGGTTTACAAAGATCCTCCTGTCCCTGTGATCTTCAGAACAGAAAGGGGACAGATTTGGCACAACCTCAAGTGTTCCTCTGGAGAGCAGCAGAGCAGCCTGGCAGAACCAAAATGCCTAAAGCTGCACAGAGATCACAGGCTGGGTAGGATGGGAAGCATGGACAGAATACATCCAGTAACCTGTCTCTGAACCATGAAACTGATCTAGTTTTGGTCAGCCTTCTTCTGAGGCACATCTCCTTTCTGCCAGAGCTTTGACCCTGCTACTCACTGCTTGGGTTCTTTACTTGCTCTCCCAGAAAAAAATTTCAGATGGCATCTTTCCAAGTACTGGAAATTATTATTTCTCCCTCTCTGTTTTTTTTTTTTTTTAAGGGTTAAAGCAAAAAAAAAAAAGCCAAAGGCAAGAATGTTTTTCACACAACACTGGATCAGAACTACAACTGCCCAGCAGAAGAGCACATAGATGACTAGTCCTATTTTTTTCCTAGAGATAAAAGTATCTTTTAATACACACCCACAAGCTATTCAAGGAGAACTTCATATCTGAAAGCCATAGATTTTTTTTTTCCTTAGTTCTTACATCATCTTGATTCCTTGTTAGTTTTTCCTTCAGTTATCTGATGCAGAAAAATCACAGGATCACAGAATGTCAGGGGTTGGAAGGGACCTCCAAAGCTCAGCCAGTCCAAGCTCCCTGCCACAGCAGAAGCACCAAGGGCAGATCACACAGGAACACATCCAGGCAGGGTTTGAATATCTCCAGAGAGGAAGACTCCACAACCCTCCTTGGGCAGCCTGTTTCAGGTTTCTGTCACCCTCACAGGGAAAAAATTCCTCCTCACGTTTCCATGAACCTTCCTATGCCTCAGCTTCCACCATTGCCCCTTGTGCTGGCATTGGGCATCACCCAGCAGAGCCTGGCTCCAGCCTCCTGGCACTCACCTTTACATATTTATAACCATTGCTGAGGTCACCTCTCAGTCTCTTCTCCCAGCAGCACAGTCCCAGATCCCTCAGGCTCTCCTCATACCAGAGCTGTTCCATTCCCTTCAGCATCTTCGTGGTTCAGCGCTGGACTCTCTCAAGCAGTTCCCTCACTCCCTCTTGAACTGAGGGGCCCAGAACTGGACACAGTACTGCAAATGTGGCCTCACCAGGGCAGAGTAGTAATCCCTACAACTTGTCTCTTTTCCTTGATATTGTCTGTATGTAGAATTGGAAAAATCAAAACCAAACAACAAACCAAAGACCTCACTGCAAAAGGTAAAACAACAATACACCTATTGTGCACACAAGAGAGAAAGAGCTCTTCTGGCCTCCTCTCTTTGCAATAAACAGCAATGACTACAAATAAACAGCCATGAAAGTCTATTTCCCAGCAAATATCACCATCATTCAAGTAGTTTGTTTTTGTCTTCTTAAGTGCTGTCCTTCTCCTCTTCAGACTCATCTCCTCCAGTCTGGCTAAAAACCTCAGGGCAGGACACGACAGAGCAACTGGTGGAACATCACCAGCGTGAAACTCCAGGACTGCTCCAGTTACTAACAGCTTGAGGAAACCAGCAAGAAAGAGATCTCTCACTTACTGCAGTAGCATTTGCAGATCTCAGCTATGTCCACCAAAAAGGGGGGAAAGCAAAAAGGCCTTTTGCTTCAAGCAGTGCATGAAGGAGGTCATGTTCTATTCTGGGAAGAAAGGAGAAGCTACGACAGATGTGTCAGATGTATGAAGCAGCACAGAGTAGATTCCTGCTCAAGTCATGATATGCCCTGAGACCAGTACACCTTGCTACAAGAGAAAACTGAGACAAAGGCTGCTGCAAAACCTTTTGGTTATCTCTGCAGTAGAAAAGGTTTGCTCTCCTTCACAAGAAAATTAATAAATATGACAGCACAGGAAGCTTTCCTGAGCCCCATCACAGCCAACCACAGGGCACAGGCTGAGCCTTACAGCACAAAATATTGCCAGTTTTGGAGTCTGGAGGGGAAGATTGAGAGCAGATATAGGTAGCATCCAGCATGAGATGAGAGTATCTTAGGTCCAGCACAACAGAGAAGGCAGGTCTGGTCTCATAAGCAGGAGACTGAATTACAGGTCTCCAAGGCCCACACTATTGGGCATTCTCAGTGTATCTAAGTCACAGCCACATTTCTGACTTTCCACTGATGTATTTGGTATAAAACCTTATAAAACCAAAACAAATTCTTTGGCCTGGCAACATCCCAGCAACCAGAGTGAAGGCTGAGACCCAAAGGTAGCCCCACAGCAGAAGGAAAGAGTACAAAGGGTACAGAGAGGTCCCAAAGGGAGCAGTACCTCCTACTACAGTTTGCTCCCTCCACCTGGAATGTGTTTTAGCACCCAGTATGTAGATGCTGAGAGCCTCCACAGGACACACATAGACCACTGTAAATAAAAATAAAAATCAAGAGCAGATTTAGTTTCTCTGAGGTTATCAAAGAGCAACCCAAAGTCTTCTCTAAAACAATCTTTTCCAATATAACCCAGTGAAAGACTTTCAAGTTGCTGCTACACAGAAGTCTCTGCTAATAAAACCAGCTCAAGCCAGATGGTGCTAAACGGTCCAAGTGCTCCCAGGCTCCCAAGGAAGGCAGCTACAGAAATAAACATGATTCAGCCACTTGAGACACTTGAGTGTAATGACTCTGACTCAACCCCCAAACACGCTCCTGGGAAAAATTAAAATCAAGTCAGTGATATGTAACTGCTCAGCCTCTAGCCATGGCCTCCAGGTGATGGTACAGTTCTACCCAGGACACTGCCCTGAGGCCATGTGGTCCACTTTAGTAAATGTGAACCTTATAGAATCATAGAATGGTAAGGCTGGATCTCAAAGATCATCCAGTTCCAACCCCCTGCCATAGGCAGGGACACCTCCCACTAGCACAGCTCACTCAAGGCCTCCTCCAACCTGGCCTTCAACACCTCCAGGGAGGGAGCAGCCACAACCTCCCTGGGCAACCTGTGCCAGTGTCTCACCACTCTCACTGCAAACAACT
>VWZE01020925.1:33461-71433 GCA_013396675.1 Eubucco bourcierii | reverse complement strand
GGTAAGGGTGGAAGGGACCTCAAGGATCATCTAGTTCCAAACCTCTGTCATAGGCAGGGACACCTCCCACTAGTACAGGTCACTCAAGGCCTCATCCAACCTGGCCTTGACAAGCATGAACCTTGCACCAAGTTCCTGCTACAGAAACACAAAAGCAGACCAAGCCCCAGGTGCACACCACCAGAGTCTTCCCATGTTTTGCCTGATCCACATGCAGGACCCAGAAAGCAGATAGGAGGAAGGGGTTGGTTCTCCTGGCTAGGAAGCCCTCAAAATATCTGAAAAAAATCAAGCTGTGAAAGTAGTTTATCACTTACACTATTTTCCCTCCTCTTCACTTTGATATCTTGAAGCTTGCCTGCACGAGAACAGCTGCTGGGAGATTTGCAGCAGCAGGAATATGTCGTCTTCACCCAGTGATTCAATAGGCCTAACAATTGTGGGTATTATTTTTCTTAAATCTTCTTCTTAATCCCATAATGCCATAAAATACCTCTGAATCAGAGCTTTGTAGGATTCCAGAAAGGAACAGACTTTTAAAGAGATAATGAGAACTCCACATTTATATTAGACAGGATTAAAAAGAGGAGATGGAGAACACGGAACCTACCGGACAGGCTAGGTAGATTATTTCATAGTTTACCTTAATTTGATTTCTTCAGCCTGAAGCATCTGTTAATTCCACTGTTGGAGATTAGCTACTAGATAAGATGGACAAGCAGATTGATCTCACACAGCAATTTTTGTTTTGCTGCTACACATAGAATGATAGAATGGTAAGGTTGGAAGGGACCTCAAGGATCACCTAGTTCCAAACCCCTGCCATAGGCAGGGACACCTCCCACTAGTACAACTCACTCAAGGTCTAATCCAACCTGGCCTTGAACACCTCCAGGGAGGGAGTAGCCACAACCTCCCTGGGCAACCTGTTCCAGTGCTTCACCACCCTCACCGTAAAGAACTTCCTCCTAACATCCAGTCTAAATCTCCCCTCTGAGATGGGTTCCCATTAAACCGCAGAATGGAAACAGAGGTGCATAAAATCTAGTGGCAAAGAAGGAATGTTAGCAGCTCCTAGGAGCCCATGTAAATAAGCTTCACTTTCAATAAAGAAAATAACACATCTTCTTAGCTTCCCCCATCCTTCAGAGGCAAGCAGAGAACACTGTGAATTGATCAATGAAAAACTCACAGTTCAGCCTTGTCCTTCACAGCTTTTGCAGAAAGCTGAAGAAATTCTCACTTTTTTGGGGGGGGAGGGGGGCATATTCAGGTAGAAATCCTGCAACCTGCAGGCAGTACCTTGGGCACCTCTAATCTAGAAGCAATGATTGTTTTGCAGAACACTCAGGAATCTCATCTTAAAAGTAAAAAAAAAGAAAAAAACAAAACTAATCAAGCAGGACAGAAATGTGTTGCCTGCATCTATCTTCTTGTGACATCTCTCTGTAGCAAGACTTGAAAGAGATTCCCTTGCACCAAAAGCCAAGTTCTGCCTTGTTTTAGCCAAAGGATTAGCTTTCTTGGTCATCCAAACTGTAACACCATTATCTGACCCACTCTAAAAGCACACTGCAATACACACACAGCCCAAGCTTTCCTACCCAGCAGAAGGCCAGGATTAGAAACATTAGCACTAAATTACATCTGCATGCCTCTGGAGCTCTGAATTGCTTTTCTATTAGCACCAAAAGGTTTCTTTTTGATCAATGCCAGCCAGGTGAGTGTCAGAGCTGTGGTCAGTGGTGGGTCAGTGGTGATTGCCACAACCCTCAGGGGATTTGTGTGTCCCCAGTTGCTCCATGTTTAGGGTGTTTTGGGAGTGCTGTGGCCAAGGGCAGACAGGGTTTGGCCAGAGTGGGGAGAAAACTCCTGGGCACAGCAAATGCCTTGGCTTGCCCTTCAGATTCTGTTACCTGGTTGCAGCAACTGGAACCCTCCTGAATGAGCTCAAGGTAAAGGGTTCCCAGGCACAGCTCCCCTATGCCAGCAGTATCACACATGGTATTAGAATCATAGAATGGTTTAGGTTGGAAGGGACCTCAAATCTCATCCAGTCCCAAGTCCCTACCACAGGCAGGGGCACCTCCCACTAGTACAGCTCACTCAAGGTGTCCTCCAACCTGGCCTTGAACACCTCCAGGGAGGGAGCAGCCACAACCTCCCTGGGCAACCTGTGCCAGTGTCTCACTACTCTCACTGCAAACAACTTCCTCCTAACATCCAGTCTAAATCTTCCCTCTGCCACTTCAAACCCATTACTCTTCATCCTGTCATTACAAGACCTTGTCACTAGTCCCTCCCTAGCCATCCTGTAGGCTCCTTTCAGATCCTGGAAAGCCACTCCAATGTCTCCTGGAAGCCTTCTCTTCTCCAGGCTGCAGAGCCCCAACTCTCTCAGCCTGTCCTCAAAGCAGAGCTGCTGCAGCCCTCTGAGCATCTTCCTGACCATCTCTGGACCCACTCCAACACTTCCATGTCCTTTCTGTGCTGGGGGCTCCACAACTGCACACAGGAGTCCAGGTGGGGGTCTCATGAGAGCAGAGGAAAGAGGCAGAATCCCCTCCCTTGACCTGCTGCCCACACTGCTCTTGCTGCAGCCCAGCACACAGTTGCTGTCTGAGCTGCACGCACACATTGCCAGCTCATGTTCAGCTTTTCCATACTACCAGCAGCACATTTTTGGGGATCAGTCCAGCACAAAGGCCAATGCTGCTCAGGTGTTGAAGAGCAAGGCAGATTTTCTACCTTTCAGCCTAAGCAAGCAGCCCTGGCTTTTAAGCAAAGGTAAGAAATGTCTCTCAAATAAACACAATAAATCCCAAATAAACTGAAGCAGGCAGTCCTGCTCAGACCACAGCTGGAGAGTTGTGTGCAGTTCTGGGCTGTCCAGTTCGACAGGGACAGGGAGCTGCTGGAGAGAGTTCAACAGAGAGCCATGAGGACAGTTAATGGACTGGAGTTTCTCCTTATTCCTCTTCACTTTGGGTATGGTCACAAAAAAGGAAGAGGAGAAGGACTGATCCAGCACAGCTCAGCACTCAGGAGAGTGACACTTGATCGCATCAATCTTTTTCTTTAAACACAGAGAATGGTGTTCAACAAATCCAAGTGCCAGGTGCTGCACTTTGGCCACAACAACCCCATGCAGAGCTACAGGCTGGGGTGGGAGTAGCTGGAGAGCAGCCAAACAGAAAGGGATCTGGGGGTGCTGGTTGGCACCCGCCTGAACATGAGCCAGCAGTGTGCCCAGGTGGCCAAGAAGGCCAATGGCATCCTGTCCTGCATCAGCAAAAGTGTGGCCAGCAGGAGCAGGGAGCTCATTCTCCCCCTGGACTCTGCACTGCTTAGGCCACACCTTGAGTCCTGTGTCCAGTTCTGGGCCCCTCCATTGAAGAAGGACATTGAGGTGCTTGAGTGTGTCCAGAGAAGGGCAACGAGGCTGGGGAGAGGCCTGGAGCACAGCCCTATGGAGAGAGGCTGAGGNGGGCTGGAGGTGAGGAGAAAGTTCTTGCCTGAGAGAGTCATTGAGTGCTGGAATGGGCTGCCCAGGGAGGTGGTGGAGTCAGCGTCCCTGGAGGTGTTCAAGGCAGGTTTGGACGTGGCACTTGGTGCCATGGTCTGGCCTTGAGGGCTGTGGTGATGGCTTGGACTTGATGAGCTTTGAGGTCTCTTCCAACCTTGGTGATACTGTGAGAACATTTAAAGGATAAAACCCATAAGCAACAGCCGCTGCTCAGAGCAGTCTGAGGTCCATCAGCATTCCAGACACCGAACAGCCTTTAGCTGAACCAAACAGGCTTCACTATTATATTTATAACTAATACATGCTTTGTAATGCTTATCAGCTGGAGGGGTTTCAACAGTTTTTTTCCCCCAATAACGCTGCAATTTCCAAGCCATTTAGGCTAATTTCTTTTGACTTGAATCTATTTTAATCAGAGACCAGGATACTTGACTTAAATGGTTTGCATTAAACCCCTCATAAAATCAGCCATAAAACTGCAAGCACAAAATAGAGGCTTGGATCTCGCAGGCAGGAGTGGAAAAAAGCTGAAACTTTTCCAATCCTCCAGACTCCAGCCTATTTCATAACCAAACCAACTATTCTCTCACAATACCAAGACAACTGATCCCTAAAAAAACTCCCAAAGCAATAACTAAACCACGCTCCTGAAGTTCTTACACAGATAAAAGACACTCAGGTATGCAGCTGCAGTCAGTACCCACAAATTCCTCTCCAAAGTATTAGCCCAGCTCCAAAATGATGCATTTTTAATAAACTCCTGTGTCTGCCCTGTCCTCTCCACCACCCTTCCATGAAATGATGGATAGTGGCACTGAGGAAGAATACAATGAAAACCTAAAAATGTCAGAATTAATCCTTTTCTTCCCCCCAAGATCTAAAAAAAAAAACAAAAAACCACCATTACTCCTCAAATTAATTCTCACAAAGTAATGCTGGCTCTGCTAGAAGTCAGAGTTCTGGATGAGAAATGAAAATAAGAAGCTCAAACTCAGGTAGCTGCTAGAGAAGGTCTCACTTCAAGGATTTGCCATTGTAGTGGGATTTGCATATCAGACAGCCAAAGGTGCCGAGTGTGCCTGCAATTCATTTCGTCCAGACTAACCGCACCAGCGGAACCGGAGGTTGGGCCTCTGTCCCTTTGAAAACTCATCCAAACATTGCTGTTGTCAGTAGTTGACAGCCTTGGAAACTCTGACTGGCTGCTTGAAATGCATGCAGCATGCAGAGAGATGAGGGAACAAAAGCTCTCCACGCTCTCACATCCTTAACAATTTGCCAGTAGGCTGGAGACATGAAGCTGCGTCCCCTTGCTGCATGATTCTCTATGGTTTGCAGATGCCAAGCAGTGGTTTTGTCACTGTCATAGAATCATGCAATCATGAATCATGGAATCAACCAGGTTGGAAGAGACCTCCAAGTTCACGCAGTCCAACCTAGAACCCAGCCCTAGCCAATCAACCAGACCATGGCACTAAATGCCCCATCCAGGATTTTCTTGAACGCCTCCAGGGATGGCAACTCCACCATCTCCCTGGGCAGCCCATTCCAATACCAATCACTCTCTCTCTAAAGAACTTCCTCTTAACATCCAGCCTAGACCTCCTCTGGTACAACTTGAGACTGTGTCCCCTCATTCTGTTGCTGGGTGCCTGAGAGAAGAACCCAACCCCACCTGGGTGCAATCTCCTTGCAGGTAGTTGTAGACAGCAATGAGGTCTGCCCTGAGCCTCCTCTTCTGAAGGCTACACACTCCCAGCTCCCTCAGCCTCTCCTCACAGGGCTGTGCTCCAGGCCCCTCACCAGCCTTGCTGCCCTTCTCTGGACACCTACCAGCACCTCAACATCTCTCTTGAATTGAGAGGCCCAGAACTGGACACAGCACTCAAGGCATGGCCTGAGCAGTGCTGAGTCCAGGGGCAGAATAAACTCCCTGGTCCTGCTGGCCACACTGCTCCTGATCCAGGCCAGGATGCCATTGGTTTTCATGGCCACCTGAGCACACTACTGGCACTGGTGTCCTAATCGTACAGTCACTGGATGTGTATCTTTCAGAATCTCAATCTCTCTCAACTCATTTTTTTATCAGGAATTTCAACTCCAGGCCTGGAGTAATTGACACTTTGCTATTTGGAGGAGCACTCTGCTAGCCCTATCTAAAATGAACTTTCATAAAGATAAACTTCCAGGGTGGCTTTTCTCACTCTCTTAATAAAATGCTTTGGCAGCTCATTTAAAGTCTATTCTTCCATGGTGCTTAGCAGGTAAATATCATCATTGCCATCATCTCAAAAGGTCATCCAGGAAAAAGAGTAGACAAAGGATATTGTTCCTGGATCCACTGGGCTCTCTTTCAAAGGTGTTTGCACAGAGGTGTCACTGCTCAGCAGATGTTACTCTTTCTGACTGGCATTTTAAGCCTTTCTTCATATCTTCCTCCTGCCACTGCAGTAGCAAAGGGTTAAGGCAATTCTGCCCCTTCCCTCACAGTAACCTCTCTGGGCTACTTAAAGATGAACAAGAGATCCCACAGCAGCATCCCATGCAAAGGACTGTGCTGAGAGGAGTGGGAGTGCAGCCGGGGAGCCCCAGAAGTCTTGCAGGGGCATGAAGGAGCTGACAGGGGAGGAGGAAGGGAAAGGTTTTGCACACATCTACAGGGCAACATGCACCAAAAGCCAACAGCCCTTTGCTTGCCCAAAGCAGATCTGAGCTTCTGATCACATTATTACCACCCACAATAACATATTGCTTTAGGAAAATAAAGAGAGGGAGAAAGGAAACGGAAGAAATTGACTTTTTTTCCCCTGATAAATTCTTTACAAACTATCTCCAGTTTCTGCCAAACTACACAGGGTACTCATCACTGAGCATGGCCCTGTGAAAGGTAAGGATCACAGATCACAGCTCACAGGATGTCAGGGGTTGGAAAGGACCCAAAGAGATCATCCAGTCCAACATCCCTGCCAGAGCAGGACCAGACAATCTAGCTCAGGGCACACAGGAACACATCCAGACAGGCCTTGAAAGGCTCCACAGAAGGAAACTCAACAACCTCTCTGGGCAGCCTGTGCCAGGGCTCTGGGACCCTTACAGTTAAGAAGTTCTCCCTTGAGTTGAGGTGGAACCTCCTGTGCTGCAGCTTCCATCCATTGCTCCTTGTCCTACCCCAGGCAGCAGTGAGCAGAGCCTGTCCCCCACTCCTGACCCTCAGCCCTTAGAGATTTAGAAACATTGATTCAATCCCCTCTCAGTCTTCTCTTCTCCAGACTAAGCAGCTCCAGGTCCCTCAGCCTCTCCTCACCAGGCACTGCTCCAGTCCCCTCAGCATCCTCATAGCCCTCCCTTGGACTCTCTCCATCAGATCCCTGTCCCTCTTAAGCTGGGGAGCCCAAAACTGAACACAGTACTCTAGATGAGGTCTCACCAGGGCAGAGTAGAGGGGGAGGAGAACCTCCCTTGCTCTGTTGGACACCCTCTTAATACACCCCAGGACTCCACTGGCCCTCCTGGCCACCAGGGCACATTGCTGCCCCATGGATGTTCTCCACCAGCACTCCCAGGTCCCTCTCCACAGGGCTGCTCTCCAGCAGATCACCTCCCAACCTGTACTGTTGCAGGAGGGAAGGGTGAAGAGCAGTACAGAAGAACATGAACACAGTCATCACTGCTGGCTCTTGGATGACACCCAAATATCTGCCCTCTTTCAAGGCCAAGTGGCACTTACTTGGTTGGGCGATAATCTGGTATGGAACGATCCAGTGAAATTTTCTCACTGAGGTAGGAGTTGTAGCCATATTTCTCATGTGGTCCTTTTGCTTTCTCCTCCTCATCAGGGGACAGTGTGGCTGGAAGTCCACCTTTGCCACGTCCACCATAGCCTTCAATGAGACCAAGTGACTTGGAGAGACCTTGAGAGGAAAAAACAAAACCAAAACAAAACAATCACCAGTGTTAGGATGCATCACTTCTATTTCCAAACTATCAAAGAAACAAAAATACTCACACAGAATCACAGAATTAACCAGGTTGGAAAAGACCTCTAAGATCATTGAGTGCCTTCTAACTAACTAAACCCTGGCACTAAGTGCCTCATGCAGCCTCCTCTTAAACACCTTCAAGTATGGGGACTCCACCACCTCCCTGGCCAGCCCATTCCAATGTCAATCACTCTTGCCATAAAGAACTCCTTCCTAACACCCAGCCTAAACCTACCCTGAAACCCCAGGGTGTTTTGGCTTGATTTCCCAAGAAAAAAAAATCTCAAATTCCAGTTCTTTGGCCCAATGCTGGAACAAAAATGACACAGGGTCTTGAAATCTACCATGGCTCAGCTGCACTGTGCCTGATAGCTCTGCCACCACAACCCAACCGATAACCCATCCCAGGGATCTGTGCATTTATTTAGTTGTTAGGAAGGTTATTTAGGCCTCCTTCCTACTCTCAGAGAGGTAATTACATATAAGGTTAGATGTCCCCAGGAGAAGGATAGCTTGAGCACAGAGTAAAAATAAAATAGGGTTGGTTAACTGCCAGCCGAACGAATTTTTGCTCAGTGCAAACAGCGAACAGCATACAAATGGTATGGATTTAAAAACAATTTCCCCTCAAAGCTTCCTTATCTTTTAAAGTATAGCATTCCCAGACCTTTATCAAGTGCAATTATTTATTTATATCTGAGTAGCTGAAGGAAATAGGCAAAGTTCAACACCAGCTGCACAAAGAAAAAGCTGTATTGATGATTTGGTGCTGATTGTGGGGAAGCCAAGTTCATGTTTGCCTTATTATTTATTAGAGAGGACACCTGGAATTCTAATGTTTTTCATTAGCAGAGACTCTTCTTTTTGTCAGAACCAAGAGGGGAAAGAAAAAAAAAAGAAGAAAAAAAAAAAAGAAAATGATTATTTGGTTTTCTTATTTGGGTTTTATTTGTTTGCTTGTTAATAAAGACACCAGTTCAGGGTCTTTCAATTTAAGAAAGGTATTGAGGTGCTTGAAGGTGTCCAGAGTTCTACACTTTGACCACAACAACCCCATGCAGTGCTACAGGCTGGGGACAGAGTGGCTGGAGAGCAGCCAGGCAGAGTGGGACCTGGGGTTACTGGTTGACAGGCAACTGAACATGAGCCAGCTGGGTGCTCAGGTGGCCAAAAAGGTCAATGGGATCCTGGCACATTGTTCCTGATAACAGTGTGGCCAGCAGGACCAGGGAGGTCATTCTGCCCCTGGACTCACCACTGTTTGGGCCACACCTGGATTGCTGTGTCCAGTTCTGGGCCCCTCAATTCAAGAGAGATGTTGAGGTGCTGGAAGGTGCCAAGAGAAGGGCAGCAAGGCTGGGGAGGGGCTGGGAGCACAGCCCTGAGGAGAGGCTGAGGGAGCTGGGGGTGTGCAGCCTGCACAAGAGGAGGCTCAGGGTAGAGCTCATTGCTCTGCAGCTACCTGAAGGGAGGTTGTAGCCAGGTGGGGTTGGGCTCTGCTGCCAGGCACCTAGGGACAGAACAAGAGGACACAGCCTCAAGCTGTGTCAGGGTAGGGTCAGGCTGGATTTTAGGAAGTCCTTCCCAGCAAGAGTGATTGGCATTGGAATGGGTTGCCCAGGGAGGTGGTGGAGTGCCCATCCCTGGAGGTGTTTAAAAGGAGGCTGCATGAGGCACTTAGAGCCATGGGTTTAATTAATTAGAAGGGTTAGGTGATAGACTGAACCTTATGATCTTAGAGGTCTTTTCCAACCTGCTTAATTCTGTGATTCTGTACATTGCCTTTGTTTTAATGCCAGAGCCCAGATTCTGAGAGCGCAAACTGTTGTCACCACTGCTGCTTTTGAGGGGACAGTAACTTTGAGGTTATACATAGGACTTGGAGGTTATGTACAGTCCAGCTCCCACAGATCTGCACTGCCCTGGAGCATCTACAAGACTTGCTGATCTTCAAGGTCTTTTCCAACCAAAACAATTCTAAGGCAGATTTAAACACTTTCCCCCCCTCAATAACCAATATTGTGAGGCAGCAAGAAATCACCTATCAATGTAAATCACAGTTTGAGGCACTAAATAGAAAATAGTGTTTATTATTACTCCTTTTGACAAGGAACCTCCAAAGAGCCTCTCCTGCTAGGGAGCTCCTGAGAGTTGATGGAGTCCCTCTGACCGTGCTGGGTTTGATTAGATTTTATCTGAGGACAATAAAAACAAATCAACTGCACAGAGCAGCTGACTGTGACATGGGGATGGATTAGATAGCCAAGCTGCCTTTTCCATTTCCAGGCTCAGCAACAGCCAGAGGAATAAGTCAAGAAAGGTGAAATTTTCTGGCCTGCAGAAGGCCAGAAGATCACTCTGTGAACTCCCTAACCCCAAACAGCTGGAGGGACATGGTTCAGCTTGTTTATGAATAGAGACCAATTTCATTTCAGACACAGGGACAAGTTTCATCTTGCTTATGAAGAGATATCAATTTAATTTCAGACACAGACTCTAACAAAATTAAAACAGTATTTTTAAGGAATATTCTCATAAAGAGGCCTTTTTTTTTTTTTCCTGCCTCTTTATCAAAATCAGATCCTTCTGCTCTGGCACAGTACACATGCAGCTGTGTAAATTTCCTTAGGGCACCCTAGATCATGCTCCTTGTTACACCAAAAAGACAAAACAGCTTCCCCAGTTCATCAGCTGAGGCTTTTACCATTGTAGCAGACACAATCTAACAGAAACACAGTTTAGAATTGTAATTCCTTCTTCTTTGTTTGCACCAAAATCCATTAGAAATTCCTACTGCCTATCACTGCAAGCTCTCGGCCAGAATGGTTACCAACCAAAGCTATCAAGTCCTTCCACAGCATGTAGCACACTCATACTTCTACTAGAGGCAGCTTCAGCTTCTACCACTTTGCTTTTAAAGCTTAGTGTTGCTTTTCTTCATGAAAATGCCAGCAATACAGACTGAGGAGTTGCTGGACAACACAAGGACACCTCCATTCCTTGCCTATCTGTGGGTTTATTACAGAATAAAGACACCCAAGGAGATGGTGCACACTCTACCTCTCCCAAAATACAGTCAAGACATGAGTAGAGTCAGCACAGACCTATCTGTGTCCCCAAGCCCTCAGCTGTGTCGAGGCAGCAGGCTCCAGAGTGACACAGCAAAATGAGTTACAGAATTGTAGGATGCTAGGTTGAAAGGGACCTCAAGGATCATCTGGTCCAACTTTTCTAGGGGATAATATAGTCTAAAGGTCCTTGTGAGATGAAGCCTCTCTGGTGACTGCAGAAGCAGCAGAGAAATGCCAAGATATGACTTCATAGTCAAGAGTTCTGCCTGACAAGCCTCTAATGTCATCAACTGCTTTATTCCAAGACCACGGTAGTGACAACTACACACACCCCCCAGCACTCCTAAGCATATCCCTTATTTCTGCACAGGAACTTCTACTTTCTCTACCACCACAAACCTTGGCTCAGTAAGGACAGAGAAATGTCTCATTTAAACCAAGGAATCAATAAAGAGTGATCTCCTAATATCTTGGGCACTACCATGAGCCCATCATCATCCTCCCTTCCCATGCCACCCAGGCTAGCAAACACACCCTGCGGGGAGAGCCTCCAAGATGAACATTCCCAGGTGCAATGTGACAGGGAGGACCTCCACATCTGTCCCTCTGCTGGCTCAACATTTCATGCTCCAGTCTGGGCTGTCAGAAGGGTTCATCCATGCAGCTGGGATGTCACTTTGGTGTACAGCACTTTCAAGCAATGTTCAAGCAACGTTTGGCAAGCATGATAATTCACATCCAAACAGAGGAGGAAGAAAGTCGCTTCCAACTGGCTCAAAAGATGCCTCAGGAGAGGTAGGACTGAAAACAGTTACAGCAGAACCAGCCAATCTTTTACTGGCCCCATTTTAGGGCTGCACAAAAGAAGGGCATATTTCTGCTATAAAATCATTCATTCACAGAATGAAGAGGCTTGGAAGGGACCTATGGAGCTGATCTAGTCCAACACACCTAATGCAGGTTTGCCTAAATCAGGTTACATAGGAACATGTCCAAGCAGGATTCTCTAGAGGAGGAGACTCCACAACCTTGCTGGGCAGCCTGCTACTCTCAAAACAAAGAGGTTTCTCCTCAGGTTCAATTCAAACCACTTGTGTTCTAGTTTGCCCCTTGTCCTGTCACTGGCCACCACTGAAAACAGCCCAGCCCCATCCTCATGACATCCACCCTTTAGTGATTGATAACCACAGAGCCACAGGCTGCAGTTTTCTGGCAGTAGCCCATAGCACCTTCTTCCACTGGTTTGCCCCTTGTCCTATCACTGCCCACCACTGGAAAGACTCCAGCCCAGCCCTCATGACATCCACCCTTTAGTGATTGATAACCACTGAGCTGCAGACTGCAGCTTTCTGGCAGTAGCCCATAGCACCTTCTTCCACTTTCCCTCCATAACCCATGTGGAAACATCATTTGGTTCTCCAAGGGAGCTCCCACACCACGTTCAAACAGTCTAATGCTGCATATGAAGTGTCTCCGGGGACAAAGTAGCAGAGGGGGGACATTGCCTCTGAAGGCAGTTGTTCCCCACACACAACTACTCAGGGCTGGCTTCCAGCGCAGCTTTCTGCTGTGACCTCTCACTAACACATGCCTGGAGCATCTTCACACTTTGAACACCTCCAGCCCTTCACCAAACCTGCTTGAAATTGGCCCAGAAGGGCCAGAAGTTACACAGAAGGGAGACACAACAAGCAAGAAAGAGGGAGGGCATGATCCCTTCAGTTTACTTCCTTGAAGGACAGGGCTAAAAAGTCGAGTCAGAACTGTTCCCAAGTCACAGACAAAATCCTTTATCATTCCAGGCAGGCACCAAAGCCAAGTGCTGAACTGCCGCCAAGAAGTCTCTCCTGATGCCTGTTCCAACCTATCCAGGGCGATAAACAGCACTAATCCCCCACGAAAAAAGAGCTTGATCTTTGGAGCCAGTTCACTCCTGAGTGAATTTTGCTAGCTCATGAGATGGTAACGGGTTGTATCAAGATGAGACGTTCAGCAGAGATCACAGCTCTGAACAGTTGTGATCTTCACTCATCCTTAAGCCACATTCACCCAACGAGTACCTCAGAAAGAAAAACAGGATTTTTTTTTTTTTTCCCCAGAATCTCCTAAAACATCTGAACTCTGGGACAGAAAGGAGTGTGTTGCTCTTCCATTGCAGGGAAAGAAAGAGAAAAAGACACCACCGCTAAGATCTGAGCCTCTCCTGCTGCCGTGGCCAGACGTCAGATCCCCTGGGGACTGACAAAAGAGTTCGTTTTCTTCAAGATGATATAAAAATTTAATCTCTACAGCAAAATTATTCCTAGACTGAGTACACTTACAGTAAATATATTACTCTCCCCTTAAACTGGCAGTATATTTCATAAGGAGACAGGAGTTTTCTATGGTAGAGGAAACCTTTGGTAAAATGCAATGTAAGGTGGTAGGCAGGCTTCATTTCTAAAGCACCCACCCAAAGGGGCTCCCCAGGCAGCAGGAGTGATGGAAAAGCATCTTGCTCTCTGCCAGCCTGCATGAAGGAAAAACTTAACCCCACTGATACAAACCTTAGCTGAGAAAACAGCTTTCACTGAGAAGGTGAGGGAAGAGGGAAGACTATCTGACACTGAAAAGCATTTCTGACAAACAGGGGTCCTGAGCCTTAGCACTGGGGGTGGAAAATCACAGAATTACAGAATGTCAGGGGCTGGAATGGACTCCAAAGCTCATCCAGTCCAACCTTCCTGCCAGAGCAGGAGCACCTAGAGCAAATCACACAGGAAACATCCAGGAAGGTTTTTAATATCTACAGAGAGGAAGACTCCACAACCTCCCTGGGTAGCCTGTTCCAGTGCTCTGTCACCCTCACAGGGAAAAAATTCCTCCTCATGTTTCCATAGAACCTCCTATGGCTCAGCTTCCACCACTGGCGCTTGTCCTGTCATTGGGCATCACCCAGCAGAGCCTGGCTCCAGCCTCCTGGCACTCACCTTTACATATTTATAACCATTGCTGAGGTCACCTCTCATGCTCCTCTTTGCCCAGTTAAAGAGCCTCAGCTCCCTCAGACTCTCCTCATAACAGAGATGCTCCATTCCCTTCAGCATCTTTGTGGCTCTGTGCTGGACTCTCTCCAGCAGTTCTATGTCCCCCTGTGTCCCTGGGGGGGCCCAGAACTGGACACAGTACTCCAGATGTGGCATCAGCAGGGTAGAGTAGAGGGGCAGGAGAACCTCTCTTGACACCACAGCCCTTCTAATCCACCCCAGAATGGCATTGCCACTGCACATTGCTGGGTCATCATGTCCCATCTCCCATCCATTAGGACCCCCAGATCCTTTTCCCTTCCAACAGGTCAGTCCCCAACCTATATTGATCCCTGGGGTTGTTCTTTCCCAGGTGCAAGATTCTAAAATTGAGTCCAGAAAAAGTTTCTGGAGAAGTACATTTTTTAGTTGCCTCCTTCCTTATTTATGTCACAGTGCTGCATGTCTCACAGAGTACATATAGGAACACAGTATCATTAAAGCTGAAAAAGACCTTTAAGATCATTAAGCCCAACTGCCAACCCAACACCAACATGGCCATTAGACCATGTCCCCAAGTGCCACATCTACACATTTTTTAACACCTCCACCACTCCCTGGACAGCCAATTCTAATGCCTGACTGCTCTTTCAGTAAGAAATGTTTCCTAATATCCAACCTAAACCTGCCCTGGAGCAACTTGAGGCCATCGAGGAGACCTGATAGTAGCCTTCCAGGATCTGAAGGGGGCCTACAGGAAGGCTGGGAAGGGATTATTTACAAGGTCTTGCAATGACAGGACAAAGGGCAATGGGTTTGAAGTGGCAGAGGGGAGATTTGGACTGGATGTTAGGAGGAAGTTGTTTGCAGTGAGGGTGGTGAGACACTGGCACAGGTTGCCCAGGGAGGTTGTGGCTGCTCCCTCCCTGGAGGTGTTCAAGGGCAGGTTGGATGAGGCCTTGAGTGAGCTGTACTAGTGGGAGGTGTCCCTGCCTATGGCAGGGGGTTGGAACTGGATGAGCTTTGAGGTCCCTTCCAACCTTCCCATTCTACGATTCTGTCATTTCCCCTCATCCTAGAGCTCAGATGGAAAAGTACATTCCCATAAGCAAGAGGAGCACGAAGACCTCCTCCTCTAGAGAAATAAATAATGCTGAATGGTACTGAAAAACGAGGGAAGCATAAAGAGAAAATTAAAGTAGATGTCTTTGAAAGTAGAGTTCTTATTAAGCTAAGTACCATGGATCTTCAAGCCCAAATGGTTCTCCCAGGGAAGCCTGCTCCTGGCCTCACTTCAGCCAGAGATTTGAAGACTAAGGAGAAATTTCTGACTCAGGGCTATAAAAGCAGAACTGAGGAGGTAAATGGGCTAGTGTGAGCCACATGTTCCACTGCACATAGTGCCTCTGCCTGACCTCCCAGTGAAGGTGGGAAGACAGGGTACAAGAGAGAGGCTTTTAGGGGTATTTTATGAGGCACTAGAATTGATACCAAAGGGTGAAATGTCATAGGTTATGCTGGAAATCATGGAAAGTGCTGAAGTTTTTAGTGCTGTCCTGCTGATCGCTGCAAATACAGACTATTAAAGGCAGGACTCATTAACGATAAGGGTAATTGGCAGACTAACAGGCACCAATTTTCCTTCACAGCTTTGGTGGAACCTGAGACCTGGGATGTTCTGTTTTCTCCCTGCAGCACTTTCTACGTGATTTTTACCCAGTCTTTGCTCAGACCTTTTGTTTAGCAGACTAAATAACCCAAGGTCCTCTGACTATAGCTTCCACCTACATACCATGCAACCAGATGCTGCTCAAGGGCTATGGACATTGTCTAGAGAGTAAAAAATACAACTGACTCTGTCAGCTGTCTTTGCTCTCCTGAAAGCATCCTTAGGCTTCTGTGAAGGAAACCAAAAGTAAAGGGATCAGAAGGTAAGAAATCACTTTCCAGGAGAAGGGAAGGCAGGGAGAAGGGAAGGCAGGGAGAAAGGAAGGCAGGGAGAAAGGCAGGCAGGGAGAAAGGCAAGGAAGGGAGAAAGGCAAGGAAGGGAGAAAGGCAAGGCAGGGAGAAAGGCAGGGAGAAAGGCAGGGAGAAAGGCAGGGAGAAAGGCAGGGAGAAAGGCAGGGAGAAGGGCAGGGAGAAGGGCAGGGAGAAGGGCAGGGANAAGGAAGGAGAGGAGAAAGGAAGGAGAGGAGAAAGGAAGGAGAGGAGAAAGGAAGGAGAGGAGAAAGGAAGGAGAGGAGAAAGGAAGGAGAGGAGAAAGGAAGGAGAGGAGAAAGGAAGGAGAGGAGAAAGGAAGGAGAGGAGAAAGGAAGGAGAGGAGAAAGGAAGGAGAGGAGAAAGGAAGGAGAGGAGAAAGGAAGGAGAGGAGAAAGGAAGGAGAGGAGAAAGGAAGGAGAGGAGAAAGGAAGGAGAGGAGAAAGGAAGGAGAGGAGAAAGGAAGGAGAGGAGAAAGGAAGGCAGAAAGGAAAGGAGAAAGGAAGGGAGAAAGGAAGGCAGGGAGAAAGAATAGGAGAATAGAAAGCCAAAAAAACCAAACATATATATATACATATATATAAGGGTTGGAAAACACCCTTAAAATCATCCAGTCCAATCAGTCTCTAACTGTATCAAGGCTGATGCTAAACCATGGGCCTCAGTACCACATCTCTGGCTCATTTAAACATCTCTACTACACTCTGGTGAGAACCCACCTGGAATACTGCATCCAGTTCTGGAGCCTCTATTACAAGAAGGATCTGGATGCGCTGGAGTGTGTCCAGAGAAGGGCCATGAGGATGCTCAGAGGGCTGGAGCACCTCTCCTATGGAGACAGACTGAGAGATTTGGGGCTGTTCAGTCTGGAGAAGCGAAGGGTCCAAGGGGACCTTATTGTGGCCTTCCAGAATCTGAAGGTGGATACAAGAAAGCCATGGAAGGACTTTTTAGGCTGTCAGGTAGTGATAAGACTGGGAAGAATGAAGCAAACCTGGAAGTGGGTAGATTGAGAGTGGATGTTAGGAAGAAGTATATGAGGGTGGTGAGACACTAGAACAGGTTGCCCAAAAAGGTTGTGGAAGCCTCATTCCTGGAAGCTTTTAAGGCCAGGCTGGATGTGGTTCTGAGCAACCTGGTCTAGTGTGAGGTGGCCCTGCCCATGGCAGGGAGTTTGGAGCTAGATGATCCTTGAGGTCCCTTCCAGCCCTGACAATTCTGTGATTCTGTCTCCAGGGACGAGGATTCAACCACCTCCTTGGGCAGCCTGTTCCTGTATTTATTAACCCTTTCAGAGATACTAGAGTCCAGTAGGGAAAAAAAACAAACCAGTATTCCCCTGAACCCCTACAGTTTTATTCAGTGTCCATGCTAGTTATGTTTTTCCCAGGGCTGCCCAGGCACCAAAAACCAATATATCTCCCACATCAGATGCTGCGGCAGGCTTCCAGCAAATCCCTTTTGCTAAAGGATCAATGCTATCACCTCCCATTTGGACAGTGCTTTACTAGGGAGCCGTCTTTCAGCATATCTGAGCATCTCTTTCAGCAGCAAGGCTCCCACAGAGCTGTTTGGTGTCCTTTGCCATGCAAATGATTTGTTGCTTCACCACAGAGATAAACATGAACACTGTGACTCAGAAAGGTGGTTTCAAGAAGATTTCAAACCTCTGGCTTCACGTTGAATGACAAATGTGAAATAAAACCCAGCAGCAGATGAGTGCTGCTGGGCCCATGCTTAGCAAGCAGGGATTTTAGCCAGACATAGACAAACTGAAAAATATTTCACCTGTAATCCAATATATTTAATCTCTTAAAAAGCTCTTGTGCATGTAAAATGATTTGAATAATTCTCAGGAAAATGAATCTGTCCAATTAAGATTTCACTTCAATAATTATGATGGGTGAGTGTGCAAGGATCATATTCATCTCAATCATAGAATCATAGAATGGTAAAGTTAGGAGGAACCTCAAAGCTCATCTAGTTCCAACCCCCTGCCATAGGCAGGGACACCTCCCACTAGTACAGATCACTCAAGGCCTCCTCCAACCTGGCCTTCAACACCTCCAGGGAGGGAGCAGCCACAACCTCCCTGGGCAACCTGTGCCAGTGTCTCACCACCCTCACTGCAAACAACTTCCTCCTAACATCCAGTCCAAATCTCCCCTCTGACACTTCAAACCCATTGCCCCTTGCCCTGGTATTGCAAGACTTTGTCAATAGTCCCTCCCCAGCCTTCCTGTGGCCCCCTTCAGATCCTGGAAGGTTACTATCAGGTCTCCTGGAAGCCTTCTCTTCTCCAGGCTGCAGAGCCCCAACTCTCTCAGCCTGTCCTCATAACAGAGCTGCTGCAGCCCTCTGAGCATCGTTGTTCACTCCAGAACTGCACACAGTACTCCAGGCGGTTTCTGAGGAGAGTAGAGCAAAGGGGCACAATCCCCTCCTTTGCCCTGCTGCCCACACTGCTCTTGTTGCAGCCCAAGACTCAGTTGCTGTCTGGGCTGCACTCACACTGCAGGCTCATGTTGAGCTTTTCATCACCCCAGACCCCCAGGTCCTTTTCCTCAGGGCTACTCTCAGCCACTCCCCACCCAGCCTGCAGTTGTGCTTGGCATTGTGCCTACCCAGGTGCAGGACCTTACACTTGGCCTTGTTGAATGTCATTAGGTTGGCCTGGGCATAGCTCTGCAGCCTGTCCAGGTCCCTCTGAATGGATCCCTGCCCTCTAGCAAGTCGACTGTGCCACACAGCTTGGTGCCATCTGCAGACTTGCTGAGGCTACACTGATTCCTCTGTCCATATTGCTGACAAAGATGTTAAAGAAGCCCAGTCAGGGAAGGACCAAATCAGGCTACCCAGGACAGGCACAGCTCCTCATTATGAAATGTATTTAAGGATAGGTTAGATGAGCATCCAGATCAAGAATATTTAAGCACAGCTGAACTTCCACCATTAGAGGAACAGTCAGACAATGCCAAGGTTTCTTTGCACCTTGTACTCTGTGAAAGGATGGGAGTAGAGGGCACAAACTGCACCAGAGGTTGGAAGTCTTGTTTGAAATGTTTTAAAATAAATATACATTGCTCACATATGTAGATGTGTCTATGTGAATACATATTCAAAATTGAATTTTTCTTATCTATATGGAAATGGAAACACAGAGAATTACCTTCAGAGCCAGAGGGAGAGTAAGCACCCAACACAAGGAGAATACAGGAGAGTTTTAAAACCAGTCTACACCACTACAACACCAAGTTCTGGTTCCAAATGATAATTTCCCAGTCAAGATTCAACTCAGGCACAAAATCACAGAAATCCTCCACCTGGATAAGGCAGGGAATAGTAGCTTGGACATAGATCTATGCTCCCTTAAAGTCTGGAGATATTATCATCTACTGGTCTGCTCCACAGTTTTCAAATGATTTGCTGGGGGGGAAAAAAAAAAAAAAAACAGGACTTAGCCACAGAGACTTAGCCACAGAGTTGGCTTAAGGGTCAGAAAACCTAAGGCTAGGAAAAGCTCATTGCAGCTCAGCAGAGAGAAGAGGCAGCATTTCTATGGGAGTCTTACACACAGATATAAAAGATAAAACTGAGGGTGATTTATAGCCCAGGGACAACCTCAGAAACCTCAGACATGTGCAAAGTATTCCTGGCAATTTAATCAGAGCAATGCTTTTCCCAAGTGTGTACTGATATGGCCTCAAGTTGTACCAGGAGGGCTTTAGATTGGATATTGGACAAGTTTCTTTCCTGCTAGAGTGGGCAGGCATTGGTACAGCCTGCCCAGGTAGGTGGTGGAGTTACCATCCTTGGAGGTTTTAAAAAAACATAGACAGGGCACTTTGGGACATGGTTTAGTGGCTATGGTGGCATTGCATTGACACTGATCTTAGAGGTCTTTTACCACCCTAATGACTCCATGATTCTAGGACATAAGCAGCTCAAGAGATGCTCTGCTGCTGGGAACTTCCCCTTCCAGAGGAGAAATTCAAATCAAGAGGCCAGTTGCTTATGGTTGTTCAAGCTTTGTTTCTAAACAAGCACTTACATCCTGCTGTAATTACAGCCTCCAGCTCTCTAGCACCAGGAGGGCTTCAGATTGGATATCNGATATGGCCTCAAGTTGTACCAGGAGGGCTTTAGATTGGATATTGGACAAGTTTCTTTCCTGCTAGAGTGGGCAGGCATTGGTACAGCCTGCCCAGGTAGGTGGTGGAGTTACCATCCTTGGAGGTTTTAAAAAAACATAGACAGGGCACTTTGGGACATGGTTTAGTGGCTATGGTGGCATTGCATTGACACTGATCTTAGAGGTCTTTTACCACCCTAATGACTCCATGATTCTAGGACATAAGCAGCTCAAGAGATGCTCTGCTGCTGGGAACTTCCCCTTCCAGAGGAGAAATTCAAATCAAGAGGCCAGTTGCTTATGGTTGTTCAAGCTTTGTTTCTAAACAAGCACTTACATCCTGCTGTAATTACAGCCTCCAGCTCTCTAGCACCAGGAGGGCTTCAGATTGGATATCGGACAAGTTTCTTTCCTGCTAGAGTGGGCAGGCATTGGCACAGCCTGCCCAGGCAGGTGGTGGAGTCACCATCCTTGGAGGTCTTAAAAAAAACCATACAGACAGGGCACTTTGGGACATGGTTTAGTGGCTATGGTGGCATTGCATTGACACTGATCTTAGAGGTCTTTTACCACCCTAATGACTCCATGATTCTAGGACATAAGCAGCTCAAGAGATGCTCTGCTGCTGGGAACTTCCCCTTCCAGAGGAGAAATTCAAATCAAGAGGCCAGTTGCTTATGGTTGTTCAAGCTTTGTTTCTAAACAGCCACTTAGACCCTGCTGCAATTACAGCCTCCAGCCTGGTCTATGCCTTTGAATGGATGTGTCTTCCCTGTGCTGCTCCCCCCTTCACCTTGTGCCCCACAGTAGGTGGTGTTCAGCAGCGCTGTCTACACCCCAAAGCCCCTGTGTCATACCTGTGGACCAGTATGCAGGTCACAGTGCTCTTGGAGATGAAATATGCTTTAATAAGCCACATCACTGCATCAGCAGGTGCCAGACACGTGTTGGAAGAGAGGACATGCATTTTGTAGGCAAGGCTTTGATATATTTGAGGCAGTTGCCAAGTGATGGAGTGACAAAGGCAGCACCAGCAGCTGGTTCATGATTCCAGATAACAGTCTGGGATCAGTGAGAGGGGGGGTGAAGGGCATTTGCAGAAAGTGCATTGGCAGAAAAGGCAAGGAGATAAATGTGTGGCAGCAATCTCACTTGCATATTATGACACATATATAAATTTGCCTCTCTGACTAACATATGGGGCCATCATACCCTGGACTTATCAGTGCTATTAAATGGAAAGCAGGAAGGGAAAGAAGGGTAAAAAGCAGTAGATCAGAATGTGCAGCAAAAAGGAAAAATCAGGATCAGACACATCACTAAAATCATTTAGTGAGACAGCTGACTCCAGGCACACTGCATCCACGTTGGAGATGCTGAAGAACTCCAGAGAGCTCACTTTATTAGGCCCTGCCTAAGGCCTGCTTTCAAGGATTCAGTCTCCCTGGGATGCAGGCACAATCATTTCCTCACCACCTCACAGCAACACGTTTCCATGAAATGTTCAGAAGAGTCTAAAGCAATCTTCTCACAGCTCTTTTATACTGCCACAAACCATCTCAAAGAACCAGCACAGCCAGGCAGCAACAAGATAGCAAAGAATGACCTCAGAAAGAGGAGAGGGAAATCTATATGGGAGCACCAGTGTGACCAGAAACAAGTACTGAGATTTAATTAGAGACAAAAGAGATGCCCAGCAGAGGACATGTCCACCAGCACAGCATCTTGGGGCAGATTCAGAGGTGATACAACCAAATCTGCATAGGTTCAATCCACCTCCTTGGTAAGACACTCAACCTAGATTCTGTTTATTTCAAGGATTCTTTATCTCCACCACTGGGCCCTGAAGTGGATGCAGGCAAGTGGATGCATCATTCTTCTTCACAGAGAGAGTGATTGGCATTGGAATGGGCTGCCCAGGGAGGTGGTGGAGTCCACATCCCTGGAGGTGTTCAAGAAAATGTTCTAGATGTCAGGAGGAAGTTCTTTAGAGTGAGGGTGGTGAGACACTGGCACAGGTTGCCCAGGGAGACTGTGGCTGCTCCCTCCCTGGAGGTGTTCAAGGCCAGGTTGGATGAGGCCTTGAGTGAGCTGTACTAGTGGGAGGTGTCCCTGCCTATGGCAGGGGGTTGGAACTAGATGATCCTTGAGGTCCCTTCCAACCTTACCGTTCTATGATTCTATGAAAAGCCTATATGGGGCACTCAGTGCCATGGTCTAGGTGATTGGCTAGGGCTGGGTGCTAGGTTGGACTGGGTGAGTTTGGAGGTCTCTTCCAACCTGGTTGATTCTATGAAGATGCTCCACAGGCTTCTCCTTCCTCCCCCACCTCCTCTTTAGGACCAAACTAATACCACATGAGCAGGAGTGGTTGCTCCACTACAAGCCATAAATCTGAGAGTTTCCTGCTAGGGCTCCAGGACAAGAGGGGAACTCTGGGCACAGGACTTTGTGAGAGTTGAGTGTTGTGTGCAGGAGCGAGCTAACACAGCTTCTCCTCAAGCTGACAGCAGAGAGGTTAAAGAGCACCACTAAAAGCTTTGTCCAGCAATACATCTGCAATGAGTTACCACACAGCTATCTAAAACCTGATGAAGCACCATAAGAAGAGTCTGTATTAGTAGCCTACCAATGCAATATAACATAAACCATGGCAGGACATCACATTAAAGATCTGATACTGTTCCAGCAACTTGAAATCAATTTATGGCACGTCACCATTCAAAAGAAAGACAAAGCCCCTGGTCCATGCACCTAATGGTGTATTGATTCAGCAAACACCTAAGTGCTAGCTCTGCACATGATGGGCTTTGCTGAGGCACCCAAGTTATTCCCATCCACACTGACTGACTCTGTGTCTGTCAAGCTATTCCCATCCACGCCGACTGATTCTGTACCTATCAGACAGCTCAGGACACAGGGGTTTGAATGAAAAAGGCCAAGGGTAAAAAGAAAAAAGTCTTGCATATCCTTGCTGGTCAGCCACGAGCCTGTTTGGATGATGAATTAAGCAATTGTCTCCAGCTTTATTTTTAGCAGGCAGATTGCAATTCGAGCGAGCACAAACTGTCTTGCTTTCCTATTTGAGCTGCCTGGAAATCAGCCTGGTGGGACACACATTTATTTGCAAGACCTGCTCAGAGGAGATGGCAAGAGAAGCACATCCAGTCTAAATCTCCCCTCTGCCACTTCAAACCCATTCCCCTTGTCCTGTCATTGCAAGCCCTTGTCAATAATCCCTCCCCAGCCTTCCTATAGCCCCCTTCAGATACTGGAAGGCTACTCTAAGGTCTCCTGGAAGCCTTCTCTTCTGCAGGCTGCAGAGCCCCAACTCTCTCAGCCTGTCCTCACAGCAGAGCTGCTGCAGCCCTCTGAGCATCCTCTTGGCCTCCTCTGGACCCACTCCAACACTTCCATGTCCTTCCTGTGCTGGGGGCTCCAGAACTGGACACAGTAGATGTCCCATTACTGCAAGTGTTCAAGGGCAGGTTGGATGAACTAAATGATCTTTAAATGTCCCTTCCCAACCTAATCTTTCCACAACTCTGCGATACTGCACTGAATCTGCACTGCATTTATTTAGAGAGCCAACCCAAGCACCAGAAGGCACAAAGGAAAATGAGGACACATTGCTCATAACAATATATATTGCTCATAACAATAACACTGGAGACCAGTGACAAGTGGTGTCCCTCAGGGGTCAGTGCTGGGACCAGTGCTGTTTAACATCTTTGTCAGTGACATGGACAGAGGAATGGAGTGCACCCTCAGCAAGTTTGCAGATGACACCAAGCTGTGTGGCACAGTCGACTTGCTAGAGGGCAGGGATGCCATCCAGAGGGACCTGGACAGGCTGGAGAGTTGGGCCCAGGCCAACCTGATGAAATTCAATAAGGCCAAGTGTAAGGTCCTGCACCTGGGTAGGCACAATCCCAAGCACAAATACAGGCTGGGTGGTGAATGGCTGGAGAGCAGCCCTGAGGAAAAGGACCTTGGAGTCTGGGTTGATGAAAAGCTCAACATGAGTCTGCAGTGTGCACATGCAGCCCAGACAGCCAACCGAGTCCTAGGCTGCATCAAGAGAAGCGTGGCCAGCAGGGCAAGGGAGGTGATTCTGCCCCTTTACTCTGCTCTCGTCAGACCCCACCTGGAGTACTGTGTGCAGTTCTGGAACCCTCAGCACAGGAAGGACATGGAAGTGTTGGAGCGGGTCCAGAGGAGGGCCACAAAGATGATCAGAGGGCTGGAGCAGCTCTCCTATGAGGACAGGCTGAGGGAGTTGGGGCTCTTCAGCCTGGAGAAGAGAAGGCTTCGAGGGGACCTGATAGTAGCCTTCCAGTATCTGAAGGGGGCCTACAGGAAGGCTGGGGAAGGATTATTTACAAGGTCCTGCAATGACAGGACAAGGGGCAATGGGCTTAAACTGGCAGAGGGGAGATTTAGACTGGATGTTAGGAGGAAGTTCTTTACAGTAAGGGTGGTGAGGCACTGGAACAGGTTGCCCAGGGAGGTTGTGGATGCTCCCTCCCTGGAGGTGTTCAAGGCCAGATTGGATGAGGCCTTGAGTAACCTGTACTAGTGGGAGGTGTCCCTGCCTATGGCAGGGGGTTGGAACTAGATGATCCTTGAGGTCCCTTCCAACCTTACCATTCTATGATTCTATGATTCTATGATATCTTCTTTAATGCAGGCAACTGAAGAAGACCCCACTTTCTTCTGCCCTCGGCAGGAAGGCATCACCCCTCTCATTTGTGCTGATGTAGTGATTTATAGGGGGTCATTCTGCAAACTATCCATCCCTGAGTAGTCACTCCCACCAGCCACTGCCATAAACTCAGCATCAGGTGAACCTTTCATTTGACTCTGCACTGCTGCTTTTATGTTCCACTGTAAAATTTAACTTCTTTGCTAACACAGTCCACTCCCACCCCCATCAAAACCCTTTTGCATCCAGGCAGAGCTGCTGCTTGGATACGCTACAGAGATGCTGAGCTTCAGTGCCCAGGACCACAGAGCCAAAGGTGGGGAAACTACAATTTCTTAAATCCATCTTGCCCCCAGGGAAGCTGTGACTTAGAATTAGTCCAGCAGCATGACAGAAATGCTCCCAGGAACCAGAGCAGAGCCATAGGAACAGGTATGGAAACAGGAATAGAAAAGAGCACTCAAAAACCCAAGCCAAGATTTTTTTTAAAACCCCTTCAGAGGTTCAAAATAATAATTTGCACTTTTTTTTTTCACAAGGGCTGTTATTTCCAGATCGTGTTTCTATAACAAGCTGTTAGTGTTTGTGGTTTCTTTTAATGCATATTCTTGTTTTCCTTTTTGTAAGCTGTTTCCTCTCTCCACAGATCTGCCTCTTGGAAGGAGGAAAACAAGTTGCTATTCAGTAAGAAAGGAAATGAAGAAATATAAACTACAGCACAAAAAGTTCCACCTCAACATGAGGAAGAACTTCTTTACTGTAAGGGTCACAGAGCACTGGAACAGGACTTTTTTTTAACCCTATAGTTCCCAACCTGGGACAGCTGCTCAGATTGGTTGTGGAGTCTCCTTCTCTGGAGACTTTCAAGGACTGTCAGGATGTGTTCCTGTGTGACCTGAGATGGATTTTATGTTCCTGCTCTGGTAGGGAGGGTTGGACTTGATGATCTATGGAGGTCACTTCCAACTCCTAACATCCTGTGATCCTGTGAAATACAAAGCTGTTTTGGGTTTCATGGTTACACACAAGCTCTGTCAGTGCCATGGGCTGGGCATGTCCTCCACAGCATCACTGGGAGCCATGGCATGGGAAAGGGCAGAAACATGGGCTGGGCATGTCCTTCACAGCATCACTGGGAGCCATGGAATGGGAAAGGGCAAAAACATGGGCTGGGCATGTCCTCCACAGCATCACTGGGAGCCATGGAATGGGAAAGGGCAGAAACATGGGCTGGGCATGTCCTTCACAGCATCACTGGGAGCCATGGAATGGGAAAGGGCAGAAACATGGAGATGGGCATGTCCTCCACAGCATCACTGGGAGCCATGGAATGGGAAAGGGCAGAAACATGGAGATGGGCACCAAAGTGCTTTGTCAGGGCAGCCTATATATAAAACCTCACAGAAATGGGTGAAGCCAACCAAGGAGCACTCTCCTCCTTCCCTACTTTCCACTTCTGAAGGCTAGAGAAGGGAGACAAGCATGGGTAATATTTTTAACCCATACCCCCAAGCAGATTACTACACTACAGGCGAGTTGGGAATCAGGCAATTGTACCCCAAGAAATACAGCCTGGCAAAGGGGTCCTCAGCACGCTTCCAGATTTCTTTGATCCATACCATCCCTCCCTGGGCTACCCCTAAACCTGCTCATTAAGCCATTCTTTAAAGAGCAGCACATCAAAATAGGGCTGGCATTGCCCACAAGGGGTTCTCCCCTCACCTCCCCATCTTGAAGCCAACATGCAATCACAATGTTAATGTAGCTGCAGAGACTCAGAGCTCAAATGTGCCCCTTCAGCAAGCATGCACATGCTTCTTCCTGCTAATTGTGTTTTACTCAGCTGTAAACTTACTTTTTAAGGTCAAGAAAGTCTATTTTACAGGGTTTTGCTTAGTGCATTTAATTTCTTTTATAATACTTGCTCTGGTTGTGCTCGGGTGCCAGTCTTGCTCACTGACCAAGCCAATTTGTTGTTGGTTTACTGGTGTGCACTCAGCAGTCTCAGGCACACAGGACACCCTAGAGAGCACTTTTGCTCTTCAAATTTCTTCCCATCTGTTTGTGCTTTGCAAATGGGTCACAGGGGTGACACACCATGACTTGCAACTGTCATGGTAGGCCTGTCTAAATAGGCCAAGTGGTCTTGTACATGTCCTAGCTTGCCCAGGCATGCTCCCCTGCTTCCCCTCCCTCTGTGCTGGGGGTGGCTGCCACAGGAAAGGGGACAAAAGTCCCAGCTTCACATAACATGGACAAACTGCCATCCTGATTGGCTAATCTATGGCACATCAGTCTCAGGCTGAATGGATATAAAGGGATCAGCAGGTAGCATAAGGGGGCTCTCTGCTATTGTACCCCTGCCTGCTTACTACCTCATTGATCCTGAGCTGGGTGGGACCCCAGTGAGCAGAATCAGGCTCTGATGCCTCCACGCATTCAGCCTGCACAGCCAGCGTGACACTGTGCCCAGACTGCACACCACAAGACATCTGCCTGCTGCCAAGAGAGTCAGGACCAGCTCAGAGATGTCTGCCTCCTTTCTCTGAAGCACCCAGGAGCCTGAGGAAACTCCAAAGCCTCTAACGGCTTCCAACCTGGCAGCAGCCCTGCCATGAGCTTTGGGTATCGTACCAGGATATTTTTGTGAGTAAATACTTCAAGCCTCTTGTAATCATTACTTGTCTTCTGCCATAAGTAGAAAGGAGCTTCCTGCATCCACCCAGTGGCTAAGCAGGATAACTAACTGCAAGCAGTGTAAGTGACCACACAAACCTTTTCTGCCAGTAAAAATGTTTGCTGATGCTGGTTGCCTTTAAAGTGTTCCAGCTTTGCCTGTTCCGTGTATGTGTAAATTTCCAAACTCTGCGTTTTCAAACCTTGTAACTAAGGTTTCTGGTGAGATTTAATGTTAATAAACAGTTTTCATAGTTATTAACAAACTCTGCCTGGATATCACAGTATCACAGTATCACCAGGGTTGGAAGAGACCTCAAAGATCATCAAGTCCAACCCATTACCACAGACCTCAAGACCAGAACATGGCACCTGCCTTGAACACCTCCAGGGACACTGACTCCATCACCTCCCTGGGCAGCCCATTCCAGCACTCAATGACTCTCTCAGGCAACAATTTTCTCCTCACCTCCAGCCTAAACTTCCCCTGGCACAGCTTGAGACTGTGTCCTCTTGTTCTGCTGCTGCTTGCCTGAGAGAAGAAAGCAACCTCCTCCTGGCTACAAGCACCCTTCAGGTAGCTGGAGACAGCAAGAAGGTCTCCCCTGAGCCTCCTCTTCTCCAGGCTAACCAATCCCAGCTCCCTCAGCCTCTCTCCATAGGGCTGTGCTCGAGGTCTCTCCCCAGCCTCGTTGCCCTTCTCTGGACACGCTCAAGCACCTCAATGTCCTTCTTCAATTGAGGGGCCCAGAACTGGACACAGTATATCATTGTTCATAGTGAATCATTTTCATTACAGCAACATACAAGGAGAGAAATGAAAGCATTTGGTCAGCAGAGAGAAATGTGACACCTTTATTCTTGTACACATCTGCATTCTCCAAACCCAGCCACTATTAATGGATCCAACATGGTTTATGCAATGCATGGTTCATTGTAATGGACATATGAGCACAAAGGATAGAAGCCTCCTAGATGCAAATCTGGATGCTTTAGTACGTCTTAATCTCTATATGGTGCTGGCAAATCTTTGTTACGTTCAAGCAGTTTGCTACCAAAACAGAGTTAGTGGACCTGGAGAAACTATTCAAGTGCTTAAGCTTAAACTCAAATGTTTCCCCAAACTGGGGTCTCAAGGAAGAAGTGGAGTTTGTTCTCTACTGTCAATGCAAATTTATGAATGGTTGTACTGTACAGCATCAGGAACAACTCCAAAGAGACCACAGATCTGTGACTATTTAACTTTGTGTTTCTATAGAGAGTTTCTGATGACAAGCACTAAGTGCTTTAAAAACATAATTAATGCTTAAAGCACTCCTGAGACACAGTTAAATATATGCCTCAGATTTTAAGTTACCTGAAGTAGGACTATCCTTGTTCTTTCTGTAAAACATTTGGTACTGCAGGGTACATGGAGCAACAGGGTCTTGGTCCCACAGCGTTCAGTGCTTCGAGACGATGTAAGGTCAAACACACTTCACTCCCTTTCTAGGGTGGTCAAACACAGGAAATCAATTGTCATAGAATCATAGAATGGTAAGGTGGGAAGGGACCTCAAGGATCATCTAGTTCCAACCCCCTGCCATAGGCAGGGACACCTCCCACTAGTACATGTTACTCAAGGCCTCATCCAATCTGGCCTTGAACACCTCCAGGGAGGGAGCAGCCACAACCTCCCTGGGCAACCTGTGCCAGTGTCTCACCACTCTCACTGCAAACAACTTCCTCCTGACATCCAGTCTAAATCTCCCCTCTGCCAGTTTAAACCCATTGCCCCTTGTCCTGTCGTTGCAGGACCTTGTAAATAATCCCTCCCCAGCCTTCCTTGTCCAAGATGACTTGGACAGAAAGGATCAGTGTTTAGAGACAGAATCAGAGTTCTTGTGAAATTTAAGAGCTTGCAACCTCCAGAACAACCTGCCATGGCAGAGTGGTTTCCTCCAGAGGTTCTCCCTCTTTAATAACCAAATGATAGGGAACACCCGAGCACTGATCCCAGGGCAACTCCACTTAGACCACCTTACTCTGTGAGCCAAGCCTCAGGCTTCATGGCTGATTCTGAAGGACCTGACCAGTCCAGCAGGCCAGTCTCAGCTGCTACAATGCCTGGCAGTATTCTGGTTTCTGCAAAAGCAGATTCTTTTTGAGAGCAATGCATTCAAATAAAATGATGGCAAGAAGCCCCAGAGGTGGAGCAAGAACAGGGGTGTGTGGTGTCTCTATGGACCAGCCTCTAAAAACCTCCTGTCCTGCAGAAGAGATTCCCACACATCCCAGGCATGCATCCAGCACCTCCAGTGTCAGACAGTGCACACCTGCCTCTTCAGTTTCTGGTACCCCAGCTCAGGTTGTCCTAGGAATCTGCTCTGCTTGCAGATGTCCCTGCAGCAGGGCTGGGTTGGGATAGCAAGGCATGAGAAGGCAGGAGGGAGAGCTGTGAGCACCCCTGCAGACTGCAGAGAAAGCTGGGGTGATTTAGGCTAAAGATGAGCCTTTGCTTTGATGTCAATGGGCACTAACAGGCTGCATAAAAACCTGAAGGACAGCTCTCAGTCATTAAGGAGACAGAAACAGCTTCACTAGGCAGAAGCCTCACTGCTCTGGGGTAAAGCCATGAGATATGCAGTTGATGTTCATTGCTACTAAAGCATCTAAGAGCTGACAGCATTCGTCTCTTTTCCTCAAAACTGATCCTTTCCACTTCAATCTGCCACCTGAGCTCACCAGCAGATAAGTCTAGGTACCAAAAACCTTTTCTTCTACATAACCATGCTGAGAGTAATGCCAAGCTGCTCTGGATTTATTCCTCTGCATATACTCTTACTCAGTTTTGAAATGACTGATAGAAACATACTACCACCAGCAATCCAGAGTCCAAACCACCAAGCTGAATATGTTCAGAGGCTGGTGCTGATTTGGCACCATTCCACAATTCAGGTGTGCACTTGGGTTTGACACAAAGGTTGCACACCTTTTAAATCTGAAATTTGAATTTCCTAAATCTGGGAGAGCTTTCCCTGGAGGTAATCCAGAATCCTGACACCTTGCTGTGCTCTTGGTGAACTTAAAAGCAAGCCATTTGCATGAGTGGAAGTGAGTTATGTGCCTCACAAACTAAAAGTTTGATCTCTGGGTGGAAGGGCACTCAGCTTGTAAGCTGCATGACAGCATCTGCAGGCACTGCAATATTGGCACTTTCTCTCCACACCTCCTTCCACAGATTAAATCGAGCACCTGAACTACTGAACTTGATTTGCTAATGGCTTCATAGCAGTTTGACTTCACTGGAGAGGACTCCTTCATAGTTTGGTTTTTTTTTTTTTCAGGAAGCCTTAAGAGAGATTCCTTTTTATCTGAATCTGACCAATTTGCTGAGGGTCACTACCATTTGGAGCTGAATATTTACTGAAGCTCATTTCAGACACAGGAGATGTTTTCTCTGTGACACATCACCCCCATTACCTACCTGTACCTGTCATCACTTCCTGAAGGTACAAACCTAATTTTGGGACCAGGCAGATAAGCAGTAGTTTGAACCAGGTTTTTTTTCCTGTGTGCATGCAGATGCTTAATGCTGGGAGAAGGAGAGGGGGGGATAAAACACACGAAAATACAGCAAGAAAATAATAAACCTGTTTGGGTTGCTCAAGGTTTCCATTCCAATCTGGGTATAGCTATGGGGCTGGCAAGAAGCTGTTTGAGGTACTAGAAAATACTTTGCTAAAAAAAAAAAAAAAAAAAAAAAAAAAAAAAAAAGACAAATACCACCAAAAAACCCTTTTAAAAGGTCATGTTCCTGAGAGGATATGTTTAGGAGGACGATATGATGTCCTTTAGTTCAAATAATTTGTCATACTTCCAATACATGCACTCTTGTAAGTGATGTGGTGCTAGACCAGCCTCAAAAATCAATTGTTCCCAAGCCAAGCCTTTTGAAAAACTGCACACGTGCTACACCCCCACCTCTATCCCTCAACTAACCCTCACCCTCCATCTGCCAACACTTGCAGATTCCTGCACACCTGAGGAGAAACCATTGCAATGTTCAGCACCAACCTGCTCCACAGCACCACAGGTAGGTGGACAGTAGCAGGTACTTGGGGTAAATGAAAGGTTACATGGACATTTCTGGCTAATTCAAGGGTCCAGCACAGTTGTTGGAGTCATAGAATCACAGAGTGGTNCGTTCCCAGACCTTGTCAATAGTCCCTCCCCAGCCTTCCTGTGGCCCCCTTCAGATACTGGAAGGTTGCTCTAAGGTCTCCTGGCAGCCTTCTCTTCTCCAGGCTGCACAGCCCCAACTGTCTCAACCTGTCCTCACAGCAGAGCTGCTGCAGCCCTCTCAGCATCTTGGTGGACTCCTGTAGACTGGCTCCAACACTTCCATGTCCTTCCTGTGCTGGGGGCTCCAGAACTGCACACAGGACTCCAGGTGGGGTTTGAGGAGAGCAGAGTAAAGGGGCAGAATCCCCTCCCTTGCCCTGCTGCCTACACTGCTCTTGCTGCAGCCCAGCACACAGTTGCTGTCTGGGCTGCACTCACACTGCAGGCTCAGGTTGAGCTTTTCCTCACCCCAGACCTCCAGGTCCTTTTCCTCAGGGCTGCTCTCAGCCATTCACCACCCATTCTTTTGCTCCTATACAACTGAGTTCAGAGACAAAAAACCTCAGATAGTATCTGACAGAAGAAAGGACAATACAAGTTTACTATTTTTTTTCAACAGGTCTCCAGGCAGATTCTCAGATTCTCTGCATAAATTAATTGGGAGTAATTAGTTCAGTCATTAACTGCAAGGTCTGTGAAGCTCTGTGTCATTTTATTGTTTGTTTGTACCCAGCCTAACTCAATGAGGTCGTGATACATGACTGGGTTTGCTAAACACCACCTAGGTACAAAGAACTAATGACAAGAACAATAAATGCAATATATCTAAGGTGACTGCAAGAGTGCAGGAAGAAGCTGTTCATCAGTAGAACTTTATCACCCTCAGAACATGGCTCAGCAGGGATCTGAGCCTGGCCTGAGGGCTCTGTGTGATAGTGCCAAACAAAAAAGAATATTAAAAAAACAAAACAAAACAAAAAATGATGGTAAGCAGACACTGCAGTGTATCTGAGACTGGCAAAGCACATGGGATTTGGTTATTGTATTGGTTGGACTTCAGGGACTAAAAAGCATCTTACCAAATCTGCTTTTATCTTTTGCAATGTCCAAACTCCCATCTCCAGCCAACACTGACTGCCACTCTGCTGACTGCTTCCTAAACACTTGCCTGCATTGTAGCACCTCCCCTATGAAGACAGACTGTGAGCCCTGGGGCTGTTTAATCCTGAGAAGAGAAGGTTGAGAGGAGATCTGATCAATGTCTATAAATATCTGAGGGCTGGGTGTTAAGTAGTTGGAGTAAATCTCTTTTCAGTGGTGCAAGCAGAAAGAGAGGGAACAATGGATACAAACTTGAATACAGGAGGTTTCACCTTAACATGAGTAGAAACTTCTTTACAGTGAGGGTGAGAGAGATCTGGAGCAGGCTGCCCAGTGGAGTTGTGGAGTCTCCTTCTCTGGCAGAGGAGGTGGGTTCAATCATATCTGGAGGTTGAGGTCCCTTCTAACCTCTAACATTGTGTGATTCTGTGAAGCAAATATTCTTCCCCTCTCAAAGCTGCAAAAAAAGAGATGTGCCTTGTTTGAGAGTGAGAATCCCACCTGCTGACTGCTACCGGGTTACACAACTTAGAAGGGGAAGGAAAGCAAAGCCCTTCACAAAGAACCATCAGGAAACTTGCACTAGCACCTGAGGAGCAACATGGCCTGAAACTGTGCCAGGGGAGGTTTAGGTTGGATATTAGGCACAATTTCTTTCCTACAAGAGTGATTAGGCATTGACACAGGCTGTCTGGGGAGGTGGTGGAGTCACCAAGCCTGGAGGTGTTCAAGTGGGTGGTGAGACACTGGCACAGGTTGCCCAGGGAGGTTGTGGCTGCTCCCTCCCTGGAGGTGTTCAAGGCCAGGCTGGACGAAGCTTTGAGTGACCTGTGCTAGTGGGAGGTGTCCCTGCCTATGGCAGGGGGTTGGAACTGGATGATCCTTGAGGTCCCTTCCAACAGTACCATTCTCTGATTCTAAGAACTACAGACATGGCACTTGGGAACGTGGTTTAATGGCCATGGTAGTGTTGAGTTGATGTTTGGACTTAAATGATCTTAGAGGTCTTTTCCAACCACAACAACTAAGATTCTGTGATTCTGCATACCTATTTCTTGGTATCACTGCTAGAGCAGCTCATGTCACTTCCTGGACTTTTTACCTGTCATTACAATTTCCTCTTATTCTTCAACCTTAATGCCTATAAACCACAACATTTCCAAGAATCATTTACCATTTGCCTCTTACTTTACAGAGAGATCCTAAAGCCACAAAATCCCAAATGTTTGCCACACACAGAGTTGTGTCAGGTGGGGGTGGGGGTGGAGGGACAGCAGGGTTGCAGCAACCTGGGTCTCTGTACCAGAGAGCAGACTGCACAGGAATGTGTCTACAAAGCAGCAAGAGAAATGCTTCCCACATGAACTTTGAAATAGATACAAGGCAATTGCAGACCTCATTCCATAATTCCCACTATGTTACATGCCTGTAATTGTCTGCAGAGAGAAACTTGCTCTTTATGTTTAAAAAAAATAAATAAATTTAAATAAATCAAACCCTGCTGTGTGTACTTCTGGCATTTATCAAAACTGCCTTTGTGAATCCTGCCTTAGTCTATGCATTAGTCAAACAAAATAATAAACAGCTGCACATCATTACACATACACAAGGCCTAATCCTATGATATCCTAGCTTCAGGCATCAAGTACTAAGTCCTATTTCCTTCTGTTAGCAACAAAAATTTTGAGTTTCTGGTAAAAGTTTTCAGGGAATCCTAATTAGTGGCCAAGGAAAAGTTCAGTAACTTCTCTTCTCACCTTTGATCCCATATTCAGACTACCACAGACTCTGCTCCCCTAACTAAGCCAAGCACATCATCCTCTCAGTCACGTTATTCACTGCTATGTTAGATTTAAACACAATCCATACGTTGGCATTAGCAAGCAAATACCTCACGACTCAATCTACACCAGCTCCCCAAAGCTCACTTTACCATCCCCCTGGCACACTGCTCTGCCAAGCAATCAGCTTTGCACAGCCCCACTGCAGTAACAACACACGGTTGTAACATCCCACTGACAAAGAAAGAAGGGAAACAAATCCCTAATGACATTTCACCCAGGTTTAGGTAGAAAAAACCCTGTCATTTGAGCTGATACCTAGTTCCTGGAAGAGCCCAAAGCTCATTTGCAATCACAGAGGGTAAGGCTCACAGATTAAAACCCTCCCCAAGTTCAATCACCAGCAACAGCATCATGCAAACACTGATGTTCTGCCAACTTAAGGGCTCCCTGACACCATGGGCATCCCTGCTGCACCTTGTCAAGGTCTCCTGACCAGGCAACACCTAGACTTACTCCTACTGAGCTGATAAACAGGTCATGTCAACTAACCAAAACCCTAATATAAAGAGAAAAGAAAAGGAAGGAACAGCAGCAAGCAAGTAAATGAAGATAGATGGGTTTGTATTAGCATGCAGCTATAAGACTGCAGTGTTATCTAACACATTAGAGCTGTCTGCAGCTGTCTGAGAAGGAAGACAGCCTAATCACCCCTTTCTCCCCATCAGGGCTGCACAGAGCTCCCAAATGTATATCTCTGAATCCCACTCAGCAGCCCAGCATCCTGAGGCTTTATTTACCTTGCTAAAGTGCCAAGCAGCTCCAGGAGTTTTACACCATAGTGGGTTGAAGTTACTTTTAATCCCCAATTGCTTGAGGTACAGGTAAGAATGTCCCCCATGCACCAACAACAGGGTCTGAGGCACATAATCCATGACCTTTTCCTAGTCATTTCAGCAGGCTGTATTATTGCTACAGCAAGACAGAGAAGTTGGGTAAATCACTTTCAGATTAGAGACTCACTAAATCTACTTATGCCTAAAACATAATCCACGCACATATACATAAATTAACTGGAGAAAAGGCAAATCTGGAGATATCTCAGCCTCAAAAGCTAAAGTTTTAGGAAGTTGGTGAAGGTCTGACTGCAGCCACTCAGGGGAGAAACCATTCAGGTTATCCAAATGCTGCCACTCCCCAGCGTGTCAGCCCAGTAGTTCAGCAAAAACAACTTCTTCCCATCTAATGAGACATCAATCACATCCCCAAACATCAAGCCTAAGACATGCATTTGCAGCTCCCTAACTGCTGCAGAGAGAACTGAAAGCACACAGAGAAATCTGAAAGCCTCAGTGGCAACAGTCAAGGATTGAAGGCAGCCAGATGGCAGCCAGATGGAAGAGAGAGCAACGGAGAAAAAAAGACGAGTGGAGGAACCACAGACTTTTTGCATCTTTCTCTATGTCTGACCTGGGCTTGGCTGTAAAACATTTTGAAGCATTAAGACATCACAAATTAAAAGACCTTCTTCAACCTTGAGGTGGTGACCACTCAAGCTGCAGGAAGATGAGTTGCCTGTAGCCTGGTGTCAGAGGAGCAGCAACATCAGGGCTTCGCTGTTGCCATCCCCTGTACCACCAGCTTGATGAGGGAGCAGAGAAACGACAGCACTGGGACACAGGCATTTGGTCCAGAACAAATAATGACAGTAATTAAAGGCAACAACAGTGCTGCTAATTCCTCCTTGCACTTAATCTTGGGTTCTGCACCTTTTGCTGGAAAAGGAGCAGGCAAGCATACAGGGCTCCTGCTCAACTGGAGGCTGACCAGAGCTCCCCAAGCAGAGCCCCAACATGTGCCTGTTGGACTTCACTGCCATTTTTCCTATTTAGCGTCACCTCCACAGTAAATTTAGTTGCAGCCCTTTTAAGGCACTAAGATTTCGGATCTTACAACACAAGTGCAAACACAGCCACAGTTAACAGCAAAGGCAGTGCAGCTCTTTCAAAGAAGTATGACTAAAGGATACCTTCAGTGGAATCAGAGGAAAATCAGTGATTTCACAGAGTGAATTAGGCCCTGGGGGGAAAAAAAAAAACCAACACACTTCTTTTTTTTTTTTTTCCCCCTCTCCTAAAGATCTCACTAAGTCTGTGCACTTTGAGAAACCAAAGCATACAACACACCCCGCTAAGGCGACGCTAGCACAAACACTAAATAAAACAGCACTAATATCAGGGCACTGCCCTTCAAAGGCAGCCAGACGTGGTGAAGATAAGAAAGGTGAAGAATGTGCAGAGATTAAAGAAGAGGCGCTCCAGGAGCCAGAAGACATGTTTGCTGGAGCAGATCCAAGCAGCATTACTACATCCACAGTTATCTCCCATGTCATCACCCCATCAGATTGCTGAAGCACATCACAACCTGTTAGACACCCCAGCCTCGTTCTCAGCACGAGCTGCACGCTTCTCAACTGGTGTACACAGCCAAATTTATCATCTTGGGAGCTCTTAACTCATTTCCACTCCATCTTGTGTCAGTGTGTGATGCTCACACGTGGCACAGCAAGCTGGAGAAGTCCTCAGAGCAAGAGATTTTCCTTTCTACTGAGGCAGCACAAATGTGTTTGTTACCTTGAATGGAGCTCGCTGCAAGGAGCAAGAAGCCCAGGCACACTGCGCCGGGCTGCACAGAAGGCACATATAGGCAGAACCAGCTGGTGGTTATAGGGGCTGACAAAAATAAATATAATTCTCTGATGTCTCTCCTCTTTCTAACCATTTATTCTACAGGCTGGATGTTTCCAGCTGGGGTACAGAAAGACACAAAAAAAACCAACCCAAAACACATTTTCCATCCTCTGGCCAGATGAGAGCTCTATTTTAGGTAGCTGACACACAGTTTGCATAGCCTGTGAGACTTTCCAGACAAGCACCTAGAGCCAGGTGTTTAAGGACATTTACAGAGGCCAATTTCCACCAATTTCATTAGATGTTAAATTGTATTTGGAAATAGAAATGATCTGTGGAGGACTGAGCCAAATGATTGCCTCAGGTCACAAGAGGCATCTGGAAAGAGGTAGAACTTCAACTTGTCCAGCAGCAAACTAAACTAGAGACCATCTTTCCTCCCTGTACATCAGGGAGCTTGGAGACACAAAAAGAACACATGCCTTATGGGGAGAGGCTGAGGGACCTGGGGCTGCTTAGTTTGGAGAATGCAAGACTGAGAGGGGATTTAAGAAATGTTTATAACTATCTGAGGGCTGGGGGTCAGGAGCGGGGGTACAGGCTCTGCTCACTGCTGCCTGGGATAGGACAAGGAGCAATGGATGGAAGCTGCAGCACAGGAGGTTCCAGCTCAACACAAGGGGGAACTTCAGTACTGTAAGAGTCCCATGGCACCGGCACAAGCTGTCCAGAGAAGTTGTGGAGTCTTCTTCTCTGGAGCCTTTGAGGACCTGTCTGGATGTGTTCCTGTGTGCCCTGAGCTAGATTGTATGGTCCTACTCTGGCAGGGGAGCTGGACTTGATGAGCTCTTTGGGTCCTTTTCAGCCCCTGACATTCCGTGAGCCTGAGATCCCCAGCAGGATTCTGGCCATTCCTGACCCTGGCAGCTATGAATGCATTTACCACCCCAGTGATGAGTAAGGGCAGGGATCTACTCCCAGCACAGCATCTTCCCCACCAAGGTGCAAAACCAGTTTTCCAATTGCTGAAGGGAACCTACAGGAAGGCTGCAGAGGGACTTTTCATAGAAGTGTCTAGCAACAGGACAAGGGGAGATGGTTTGAAGCTGAGGCAGAAGTTTAGACTGGATAATAGGGAAAAGTTCTTCAGTACAAGGGTGGTGAGACTCTGGAATAGGTTGCCCAGGAAGGTTGTGGATGTCTCCTCCCTGGAGATGTTCAAGG
>VWZE01020925.1:7850-33245 GCA_013396675.1 Eubucco bourcierii | reverse complement strand
TAAGAAATGTTTATAACTATCTGAGGGCTGGGGGTCAGGAGCGGGGGTACAGGCTCTGCTCACTGCTGCCTGGGATAGGACAAGGAGCAATGGATGGAAGCTGCAGCACAGGAGGTTCCAGCTCAACACAAGGGGGAACTTCAGTACTGTAAGAGTCCCATGGCACCGGCACAAGCTGTCCAGAGAAGTTGTGGAGTCTTCTTCTCTGGAGCCTTTGAGGACCTGTCTGGATGTGTTCCTGTGTGCCCTGAGCTAGATTGTATGGTCCTACTCTGGCAGGGGAGCTGGACTTGATGAGCTCTTTGGGTCCTTTTCAGCCCCTGACATTCCGTGAGCCTGAGATCCCCAGCAGGATTCTGGCCATTCCTGACCCTGGCAGCTATGAATGCATTTACCACCCCAGTGATGAGTAAGGGCAGGGATCTACTCCCAGCACAGCATCTTCCCCACCAAGGTGCAAAACCAGTTTTCCAATTGCTGAAGGGAACCTACAGGAAGGCTGCAGAGGGACTTTTCATAGAAGTGTCTAGCAACAGGACAAGGGGAGATGGTTTGAAGCTGAGGCAGAAGTTTAGACTGGATAATAGGGAAAAGTTCTTCAGTACAAGGGTGGTGAGACTCTGGAATAGGTTGCCCAGGAAGGTTGTGGATGTCTCCTCCCTGGAGATGTTCAAGGTCAGGTTGGATGAGGCCTTTAGTAGACAAGTTTAGCTGAGAGGTGTCCCTGACCATGGAGTAATGATCTCTGAGATCCCTTCCAACACAAGCCACTCTCTCACTGACAGTTTTCTCATGGGACACAACCCATCACGGCTTTGCTTAACACTCCTACCAAATTCACCTGGGCACACAACAATGTCTGGCATGGAAGGAAACTACCTGTGCTTAGCAGCCTTACAAATCAAGGCAAGTATCTCAGTGCTGGCATGGAAACACCTGCAGCTTTGTGATAGATGGTATCATAGTATCTTCTAGCCTGGAAATAGATCATCCACTTACTGTATATACCAAAGAGATGAATGCTAGAGGGCTTTAATAGCACCCTTGATAATAGGGCCTGTAATGGATTTTTAAAGTGAATTTAAGTCTGAGGGAAGGTAGTGAACTGATGCTCTTGGAAACCAAAACGCAGCCGAGCGCTGTCCCAGGGGCTGCTCTCGGCGTGGAAGGCAGCACTTGAAAGAAGACAGTTGTATAATTCATGAAGGGGGGAGCAAAGCACAGGCACAGGGGGGCTGGGACAGGCTCACTCCTGACTCACATGCAAAATGCTCACTTGTGTGCAAGTGCTTCATTGCATCTGCACTGTTCCTGCTTCTGATCAAAGGGAAAGGGAGAGAGCAGAAAACCCAGGAGCGGTAAGTCTCTGAGGCAAATGCTTTGAGGTTTGTAGTTTACGAGGCAAAGCTTTCAGGTAGGCTTACAGAAGATCCTTGCCAAGGCTACACTAAGCTTAGTCTTTCGCAACCCAAGGTGTCACCCTTGATCCTCTCTCCCTGCTTTTCCTCCCTAGCTTAACCAAAAATATCTTTCCCCACACTAAACTCCTACCAATCCTGATAGATCCCATCTGTCTAGCAGAATTCCATGGGGACACAAGATGTGCTGCACAGAGATTCTGAATCCACAAGGACCAGAGGCTGAAGCACTACTCCAGCAACTACTTCTAGCTACTTATTTATACTTCATTTGTAAAACCTGAGCATACCCATTGAATGCAACACATCATCTTTCCCTGGACTGCAAAAAAAGCCAAAGACACAGAAGTTCCAAAACTCCCACTTTATGTTCAAGGAAACACAGCTGCTCTGTGGTACAAAAGCTATAAAGGACTTCCTTAACCTCAAACACACAGATAAGCCAGAACTAACACCACACAGAAACAGGCAAGAAGCAACAAACTGCAACAAGGTCAAGGAAAGACAGCAAATGAAAGTGCAGCCACCCACAAGGTATGACAGGTAAGATGGAGAGGTGGACCTCTGCTTGAAAACTCTCTTTTTGTTTCAGTGTTCTGCATAAAGCACAGTGTGTGAAGCTGTAGAACATCTCTGTCACACAGTCCCAGATACAACGTGGTGCAATACAAGCATCTGCTAGAGAAAATGGCCTCAAGTTGCACCAGGGGAGGTTTAGGTTGGAGGTTAGGAAAAAAAAAAACAAAACAAAACTTTCCTGCAAGAGTGGTGAGGCATTGGAACAGGTTGCCCAGGGAGGTGGTGCAGTCATCAGCCCTGGAGGTGTTGAAGGAACGTGTGGACATGACACTTTGCGACGTGGTTTAATGGCCATGGTGGTGCTGAGTTGATGGTTGGACTTGGTGATCTTAGAGGTCTTTTCCAACTGAAAGAATTCTATGGTTCTAGTGTGTTTAAATAACAGAAGACAAAAATCTAAAGATTACAGGCTGCCTTAGGTACATCCTGGCATTTATCTTCAAGACACGGCAAAGACCTAACAACTCATGACTGGTGAGCTTGGATTTATCAAATCCCTTTCTTCTCTCAGAGTGATTAAGATCACAGGAGACACAGAGCATGACACATTATTCCCCTTGCTCTTGCAGGAGCTGGGCTGTTAGAAGGACCTAGACAGGCTGGAGAGGTGTGCCCAAGCCAGCCTCATGAAATTCAACAAGGTCAAGTGTAAGGTCCTGTACCTGGGTAGGCACAATCCCAAGCACAACTCCAGGCTGGGTGGGGAACGGCTGGGAGCAGCCCTGAGGAAAAGGACCTGGGGGTCTGGGTTGATGAAAAGCTCAACATGAGCCTGCAGGTCTTGGTTCAGTAAAACAGTCTTGTTTTCTGGGACAGAAATAATAGACCTTGAGCACAGAGGCCAAGATTTCACAGTCTCACAGTATCACCAAGGTTGGAAGAGACCTCAAAGCTCATCAAGTCCAACCTATTACCACAGACCTCAAGACCAGATCATGGCACCACCTGCCTTGAACACCTCCAGGGATGGTGACTCCACCACCTCCCTGGGCAGCCCATTCCAGCAGGCAATGACTCTCTCAGGCAACAACTTTCTCCTCACCTCCAGCCTAAACTTCCCCTGGCACAGCTTGAGACTGTGTCCTCTTGTTCTGGTGCTGGTTGCCTGAGAGAAGAAAGCAACCTCCTCCTGGCTACAACCACCCTTCAGGTAGCTGTAAACAGCAAGAAGGTCTCCCCTGAGCCTCTTCTTATCCAGGCTAAACAATCCCAGCTCCCTCAGCCTCTCTTCATAGGGCTTGTGCTAGAGGCCTCCACCAGCCTCATTGCCCTTCTCTGGACATGCAAGTGGATACTTAAAGCCCTACAAGCTATGTCTTGAGATTAAAGAAGAGATTTCCTAAGACAGATATGAAGGTTAAATGCTTTGATTTTTTCCCAAGGGTCGTTACTGTTGCAATTCTGCAGAAACTTATGCATCTCTTTATCCTAACACACTACTCTGCTGATGATCTTCACTTAAGCACATGCAACTGTCTAAGCCTAACTACTGTAAAAGCCTAAGTGGTACTGATTTCTGATAAAATTTGGCCTTCAGTCCACATTGACTCTTTAGAAAATGTAGCCTTTGATTCCTCTTCTTGTCATCCTACCCTTGAAAATTTCCACCTTCCCCAGAAAGCAGGCTTCAGGAGGCTTGCTTTAGACCATATATTCAAAGACTGACACCATTCCTCCTCCAGCACAAGTTATCTTACACCTTATCAACTGCACTTTCAAGATCTTTGGGGTATTTTAATAGGAATATAACTGAAGCTTAAAAGGTATATGATGAAAAGAGACTGGGCAACATGGAGATGGGAGACAGGATAAGGAGGTGAGAGCAATTTTTCTCTTGCAATGACTTTAATATAAATATTTTGTTTATGTTAATGTAATTATGTTCATGTAAACAGCACAACATTAGCATCAACAACAGCACAACAAATCAGGAGCTGAAACGTGCCCAGACACCACTAACCCTCAGAGCTGCAGCACACCTGAAGAGGCTCTGCAGCTGCTGGGAGTCAGGAGGAGCTGTATGGGACTGAAGCACTCACAACAGATCAACTCTTTAGGTACATGGAGTCCAAACAAGCCCTGAGCATGTCACAAACAATCGACCTGTGCCCATACGTGAGCCATTAGCCAGCATTTCTGCACATCAGGCAGCCCAGCCACAGTTTACATTGTGAGGGCAACAATTTATTCTAGCTAGATCCCCACCTGGAGAACCAGTGCCACACAAGCCTTGCTCAGTGCATGGCACACACTCCCCGAGACTTTATTGCAGAACTCCAGTAGTAGCTCCTTATTCCAAAATTGCTGCCCAGAAGCACTAACAAAACCCTGCCTGTGGAAGAACATCCACATTGCTCTTATGCTGGGCTAGGGTCTGGTCCAGCACACTTTGAGGCCAGAGGGATGCTTCTCAGAGGTAATTAGTGATAGAACAAGAGAGAACGGCCCCAAGTTGCCACTGGGTAGGTTTAGACTGGATATGATGATGATGAAGATGATCAGAAGGCTGCAGCAGCTCTCCTATGAGGACAGGCTGAGAGAGTTGGGGCTTTGCAACCTGGAGGAGAGAAGACTTCCAGGAGACCTTAGAGTAGCCTTCCAGGATCTGAAGGGGGCTACAGGAAGGCTGGGGAGGGACTATTGACAAGGTCTTGCAATGACAGGACAAGGGGCAATGGGTTTAAACTGGCAGAGGGGAGATTGAAAGTGGATGTTAAGAGGAAGTTGTTTGCAGTGAGGACGGTGAGACACTGGCACAGGTTGCCCAGGGAGGTTGTGGTTGCTCCCTCCCTGGAGGTGTTCAAGGCCAGGTTGGAGGAGGCCTTGAGTGACCTGTTCTAGTGGGAGATGTCCCTGCCTATGGCAGGGGGTTGGAACTAGATGATCCTTGAGGTCCCTTCCAACCTTACCACTCTATGATTCTATGATTAGGAAAAAGAATTTCATGGCAAGAGTGGTCAAGCATTGGAATGAGCTGCCCAGGGAGGTGGTGGAATCACCCACCCTGGATGTGTTTAAGGGTGGTTTGAATGTGGTGCTTGGGGATACGGTTTAAGTTGACTCTCATAGAGTAGGGTTATAGGTTGGACTTGGTGATCCTGAAGGGCTTTGCCGACCTGGATGTTTCTGTGTGATTCTGTGTGTGTGATCCCTGGCTGGTGTATTGGTTTGAGTTTAAGCTTCCCAAGGGACTCAAAATATATCTAACAGAAATCAATACAGTAATAGTAGGATGCTTTCCCCTCTCCCACCCTTTTGGAAAGAAAGGAATTAGATGTGGAGAGAGGAGGGGTAAAAACAGCCCAAAGACCAGTCTTGCTACAATTTGGAAGTTAAAAGAAGAAAAAAAAAAACAACAACAAACTTTAACAATAAATAAAAGGTATTTAAAGTGGGAGAGTTACAAATAGATACAGGGAAGGGAAAACAAGATACAAAATATATATGCAACAGATTGATGACAGTGGATGGAAGGGATGTCCACCATATGGTAGAAACTGGCCAGTTGATAAGACAGCATCAGCAGGAACAAAGGGTGGTACCAAGCAGGTAGGCAGGCCAGGAGAGAGAGAGAGAAACAAGAAGTTCCTCTATTTATATAGGGGGTCCAGGCAGGCAGTGGGAGTGAGCTAAACACTATACCTGGGGTCAAGCAGACCTGGGGTCAAGTTCTGACCACTCCCCCCACCCAAGACGGTTAACCCTTTACAGCTGGAAACATCTCCAAGGGCAGATGGTCCTAAGAGGCAAGCAGAGGGGCTTCAAAGAGCACAGAAAAGCCAGGGAAGAGACACACCCGTGGCTGAAGTAAACGTTGAAAAGAAGGAGGAAGGAATCAAAGCGTGCAGACTGAAGGCGATAACGATCATTCAGCACATCTTCTCCTGCGGGATGAAAAATCCTCCCCTCCTTCAGAGGACAAATCCATGAGGCCATTAAGCAGAGAAGAAGGGGGTAGAGGGAGCTGTGTAAACTCTCAGGAAAAGTTGGTATGCAAGTGAGTCTGAACAGATTAAGCCTTTCGGCAGCCACTCTGCCTGTCTATCCCGATGCACAGACCGCAACCGAAAGCTCAATATGAGAGCTGCCAGACTGACAGTAATCGCTTTGCCGCCTCCTCTGCTTCCCAACGAGGAGGGAAGACAGTTCAAATGCTACGCTCCACAAACACGGGAGATGAGCAGATTGCCCTCCTGAAAATAAAGACAAAGCACAATTCCTAAATGCCCCAACATGTCCTGAGTGTTTCATACAAAGACAGTTCAGGTTCAAGCTACTGGCAGGAGATTATATGAATCAGGATAGAGACTCAACGATGAGCCTGGCGCTGGAATGGGCTGCCCAGGCAGGCAGTGGAGTCACTGTCCCTGGAGATGCTCAAGAAAAGACTGGATGAGGCACTGAATGTCATGGTCTAGTTGATTGGATAGGGCTGGGTGATAGGTTGGACTGGATGAGCTTGGAGGTTTCTTCCAACCTGGTTGATTCTATGATCCTATGATTCATCTAACCACCTGCCTAGAACATCTCCCTTACCCACTGTCATTAACCACTGCCTTTGTGCAGCTCTGCATTCATTCACGAGTTGTTAAATGGAGAAGGAATGCATTGATCTGCAGGATTTACAACTGATAGTACGACACATGGCTGCCTTTATTAGGTGAATCAAGCCTGCACACACACACAAAATATGAGCTTCTGTGAGCTACACTTACAAAAGACATCAATTTCTTCAGGAAGCCTGTGCAGTTCCAGACCGTGCGATGCTTCTTCTGTGCATTATTTAAAGAGGGCTTCGAGCCTGCAGCACTGTCAGTTTGCCCTGATGGGGAGGTCCTACCCAGTGTCACAAACTGAGGTTTACTGAACCATTTTACAGAACTCAGGAGAGCCATGTCCCTTCCTTGGTTCAAAAACCCAAACAGAAATGCTCCCACTCCCAGCCTTGGCTCTGCAGATTGTCAGACACGGTGGTATCAACCCCAAGTTATTACAGTTCTCTAGGAACTTTGCTACAACACCACACTTCCCTTCTGTGGTTGTTTTTTTAAAGCAGACTATTAATTTTACTATAAAACATGCATCTAAAACCATTAGGCTGTGAGGAAGTCTAAACCAAAGAACATACTTAACATTTTTCATAAGCATAAACCTGTAATTAAAAAAAAAAAAATTAAAAAAAAAAAAACCCAACCCAGTGAAGTAAAAGCCTCTCAGAGCCCTACCTCCTTGTGCACTGCTGCTCACTACACCAGGACCTAGGCAGGTCGGTGCTGGACAAAACTAAAATGTGCCTTTTTCAGAATGGAAGCCACAAGTTATCTCCTAACAGCCAAACACTACAGGTGACACTGAAAAGACTTCTGGAAAGTCTCCTGGAGTTTATGTTAAAGGACAAAAGGACTTTTTACAAGGGCTTACAGTGATAGAGCAAGGGGGAATGGACTGAAGCTTGAGAAAGGGAGATTTAGATTGGAGATTAAGAAGGAATTCTTTAGAGTGAAGGTGGTGAGAAACTGGAACAGGTTGCCCAGGGATGCCATGGATGCCACCCCCCTGGAGGTGTTCAAGGCCAGGTTGGATGAGGACTTCAGCACCCTGGTCTAGTGGGAGGTGTCCCTGCCCATGGCAGAGGGGAGTTGAAAGTGGATGGTCTTCAAGGTCCCTTCCAACCCAACCCATTCTGTGAAACTATGACAAGAAAATATGGTGCTGCTGATTTTGAGGGCAAACTGATCAGAGTCCACCAGGGGAAAAAAAAATACCTGGGGGTTTAATGCACTCTACACAGAAATTCCAAACAACCCCAAATCAGCTTTTTTATCTTTGTGTGCTTGTAGCAAACTTTACAAAGTCTGGCATGCGTGAGTTGCAAAACACAAATGGCCAAAAGAGATTACATTTCAATGCTCAAACAATCTGCATATCATCAGTGATTACATGTACATAATTTCTAATCAGGCCACCCCACCAGTTCAGCAGCCCAGGGCTCACCAACCCACTTGTGCACAGGCCTCCATATGGCAGATGCCTCCCCATCTACCCATACTTCATCTGCTCCATTAGCCACTGCTTCAGTATATTAAATTCTCTGGTACCCAAAATCCATATTTGAGAAGAAGGTCAAAAGAAGGATGGGTCAGAAACTAACTGAGGTAGTTATTGAGCTGCTGTTTCTGCCAGCACAGACCCAACAAAGTGGTGAGAACCATCTGCAGGCATAATGGCATTGCAATGCAAGGGGAACATAAAAGGCTAGAATGCTACACGACATCAACAAGGAGGCTCAATGCAACAATAACCCTGCTACAGAGTGTAGAGAGAAGAACAGATCAGGGCATGAGGCTATGGCACCCTTGAAAATGCTCTTTCAAGAGCCACTTGCAAGTGGCTGTTGTGCTGGTAAATATCCTGCAAAAGCCACTTTGCTCCAGAAACAGAGAGGACAACCAAAGTAGTTTTAAATTTGGGTTCACTAGGTGTCATGGTAGGCCTAAGCAGGCCAAATTAGGCTTGTACATATCCTGGTTTGCCCATGAATGTTTTTCTGCTCTCCCTCCTCCTGTTTTGGGGAGAGCAACCACAGGAAAAAGAACAAAGAACCTGGAGTCACTAAGCCTGAGGTCTGTGGCCTGCCCAGACCCTGCAGTAAACAAGGTGCACAGGGTTGCCTTGTGCAAGGCTGTGTTCTGCCCAAAAAAGGGTAAAGTGAGCCTATGGTTTCACCCAGTATGGTCACATCTTGGCTAACTGCCATTGGATTTGCTATCCTGTGGCCAAAGGCCCATTAGTCTTGTTCTGTAGTGGATAAAAGGAGATCAGCAGGGAGCACAGCATGCGCTTTGCCATTCCAAGGTGTGGCTGCTATTGCATCCCTGCCTGCTGCCTCACTGATCCTGAGCTGAGGCTCTGATCCCAGTCACCCGTTCGGCCTGCACAGCTGGCGTGACACCGTGCCCAGACTGCACACCGCAAGGCATCTGCCTGCACCTGAAAGCCTTCTGCCCAGGGGGATGCCTTGGAGGTTACACAAATTGTCCAGAAAGCCAGGAACAGCTCAGAGATCGTCTGTCTCCTTTCTCCAGTGCCCAGAAGCCTGGGGAAACTCCAAAACCTCTAACAGCTACCAACAGCAACTCCACCACGAGCCTTGGGTACTGTCAGGTAATATTTTTGTGAGTAAATACCAAAAGCCTCTTGGAATCATTAATTGCCTTCTGCCATAAGCAGAAAGGAGCTCCTTGTATCCATCTAGTGAGCAAGCAGTGTAGTGACTGCAAGTGGTACACTGACCACAAAGTTTTCTCTGCCAGTTTAATCAGGTTCAATTAACGTATATATATAATAGTTATTTCTAGATCCTACTATAACCTGTGTATAGTTTCCATAATGATGTAAGAACCTGTTATTATTTTGGTGATCGGGGTGCCGCCAGTTCTGAATAATCAATATTAATAAACTATATTAATATTTTTAAAATATCATCTCACAGTCATTAATTACCCCTTCCACTACACTAGGAAGTAGTAGAACAGAAAGCAGCAGCTGGAGACAAGCAAGTTTTTAACGTGCAGAGGCAGAGAAATGTCAAGGCTGAAATGGCAGCACAAAAACATGAAGAGCATCACACACCAGATAGGACGGGACCCGACCTCCAGGTGAACATGTACAACAGACTCACTTCCAATGGTTTTAAGGTATAAGAGCCAATCTCTCAAGTTTGTAGACCAGGTTGTGGTAAGAGATCAGATGGCAGAGATCTGTGTTGAAACGGTTTTCAGAGCTTGCTGAAAACACACAGGCAAATGTTTGATAAAGCTATTTAATCAACAGGATTTCAAATTTGAAAGAATGCCCTTAAAAGGGCTGCCAGGTACCCTTGCTACAGGTCTCAGCTGAACAGGCATGCTCTGCAATCACTAAAGAAGCTCTTATAGCTGATCAAGCATGCCTGAGATGCACAGCAAAGCAAAAAAAAAGGCCACATCAGTGCTACACCACGAGGAAAAAATTGCTTTTCCTCCATCTCTCCCCTCTCCCTATCTTAGATTTATTTGTTCCTGGCAGAGACTCACTGAGGGTGACAGTTAAGGAGCTGATGGCACAGAACACCATCATTTTTTCCCCACGCACGACAAATGCAGAAAGAAACCATGTCCAAAACCAGCAGGCAAGGTGTTTGCAGGACTGTAAGAGGTCAGCTGTACCAATAATATCTGTAGCTACCATTTTGATGGAGAAAATGCCATTTAGAGGATTTCTAATACATCACAGCAGAGCAGCAGCTTATACCCCGTGTCAGATGTGGCACAGCAAAGAGTACCTGGGGATTGTGGTCAGAGGGAGCCAGGAAAAGTGTAACAGCAGCTGAAGGACTCAAAGAGCAGCCAGAGCAGGGGGAAATGCGGTCACTACCACTGCAAGGTGCAATCCCTCAGGGGAGCAGGTGAAGGAGATCTGAAGCACCCCAGAGTTAATGTTACCTGCATGTCACAGGGGAAGGCTGAAGAGGAGCAAGGGCTCATCTCAAACACTACCACAGCAAGCCACTTGGAATAGCAAAGGGAGGCAGCAGCTCATGTTGAATTGATAACTCACTCACCTAGGCTTGCCTAAGCAGATGATATATTTTTTGTGAGTTCCAGGCACTCTCCCAGGAACACTGATGCAGCTTCTTGGTATGAATCCAAGGGAGTTATCTCTCAGTCATTCTGCCTCATTGTTAGATAGGAGGAAAAATGTCCTTTGTGAGCAATTCCAAATTGTTCTCCAACGGAATTATCTGCAGGGATCTTACAGAGATTCACAATGAACTACAGAACCTTCTTCCCAGCAAAGGAGGTGAGGCTGTTTCAGACAACACATGTAGTTCTATATTTTTAGCCCCATGAACCTACCTCACAAGAAGCTGCTGACTCCCGTTGCTGCCGTTTGCCAGTGTAAGAAGTAAAAGCCCTTTGGCTGACCCACACACTAAAGTGCAGAAATGATCCAACCCAAGCACTCTGCACTCTTTTTCTGATGTTAGTATTTTTTGTTTCCTACAGTTGCTGCTAAGCTTGGTTCTTTTCTCAGAACATTTCTGAAATCTGACACTTACATTCTTGAAGTTTTTACAAGACTCCTCTGCATTTTGCGCCCACCTGAACTGACTCCCGTTAGCTCAGTTTTAGTAACTGCCTTCCTTCCCGTGCTCACTCCAATCCTCTAGTACCCAATGTACAAGGAGAAACTTGCAAGATCCTAACACTCTGCAAGTTCACCACTTAAGGGCTGGAAGGGGTCTCTGGAGATTGAGTCCAATCCCATGGCAAAGCAGGAAAGTACTTGCAGTAGGTCCTTTCTCAATGCCACATCATCTCTCCTAGACAACAGAGAAGCGTGCAGATAAGTGTGCAAAGCAGCAACAGTAGTGATGATAACTGGGTCTGAGCTAAGTAACATATCATCATCATGCTCTAGTAGGTTCTAGTCAGCAAGAACTTGAAGAGGTGCCTTAATGAGCCCACTGGGAGCAACGATTGATTTGCCATACGTAGCTTGGATAGCAGTTATCAAACCAACATGAGCTGAGAGCCATCAGCTTCTCACCCTGGCCCCACTGCTGCTCTGAGATGCAAGCTGTCTGCAAGGGAAGCACATGCTCTCCTGTGGGAGGATGACGGAGGAGGATGAGGGGCCAGAGGAAGGACAGCTGTGTAAGTATGCAGATTCAGCTTCAGCATTTATCCACATATGGCAATAAAAAGCAGGAAACTGCAAAACTTTCCAAGATTCACTTGGGCTTTAACTCCACATAACACCTGCCAGTTTCAGTTCATCCAGCTCAGCTGTCTAGGGAAAGCAGAAAGGTGGGATTACAGGATCACAGAATGTCAGGGATCGGAAAGGACCCAAAGAGATCATCAAGTCCAACTGCCAAGCCAGAGCAGGACCAGACAATCTAGCTCAGGTCACACAGGAACACATCCAGATAGGTCTTGAAAGTCTCCAGAGAAGAAGACTCCACAACCTCTCTGGGGAGCCTGTGCCAGTGCTGTGACCCTTACAGTCAAGAAGTTCCCCCTTGTGTTGGGGTGGAACTTCCTGTGCTGCAGCTTCCATCCATTGCTCCTCGTCCTAGGGACACTTGCAAAAGGAAGTTTAATATAAGAGCTTTAATATATAAGAGTTAGGGATCCTGAAGGAACAAGAAATCTTCCCAAGCTAGCAAACCATCCATCCTGGATTTATAAGCTTCAAGGGAAACAGTTTCATCATGTACTAGAGTGGTCTCCACTTCTGGCACAGACATCTTTCTCTGCAATGACCAATGAAGACTTGTGAAGGACCCATGGAAAAAAAACTGAAGCCAAATCTGGTAGAACATGCCTTACTGGAGGAAGAAGCAAGAGTCATGTGGGATACTTCCGAGATATTTCTGATTGCCTTTGAGTTGAATGTTTTACAGCTCTGGTTGTGTGTGCGCACATGGAGCAGAGATTTCTCATTTCATACATCATTTACTCCTGCAGTGATTCCACAAAGTCACAACATGTCCTTAATACACAGAAGAGGAGAAATTCATTCTTCTCATGATAATGGTTAAGGCTGGAGATACTGAGCATAGATTTCTCTGCACAGCAATGGCACTTGCTACAGGATAATCCTATGTCCCTAATAGACAGATACAAGGCAAGCACAGGAACACAAGTCCTTGCAATCAGAGGATGATGGTTACAACAGGAGGTTTTCCACGGTTCTTAACAAGTGATTTACATGCAAAGCTCCAGCCCTAAGTGGAGCATCATTCTCAGTGGAAGCTATCAACATTTTCAGAGGAAAGCAGGTGCCTGTGGGTGGTCAGTAGATGGTAATGTTAAGCATCCAGACCCTCTTATATAACTTGGGATACCAATGCCAGTTAAAGCAACCAAAAGAACTCTGACACTTGCTGTTAATTCTGACACTTGCTTTGGTTTCATTGTGCTCCTGTGTGGACCTAGATGTCTTCTACTTGATCTCTGCCATCAGATCACTCTCCTCCTTCCTCCCTAGCAGCCCCACGGACAGTTACGGCTCCCTACTGCTGCAGGATGTGTATCCTTGTCCATTGGCTAAGGTGTGCTGTATACTAGTGCTAAAGTACAACTCAAATGATCACTGGAAAAGGGGAGAAGCATTTAAATATAAATATATATATATATATATATATATAAAACACACACATATATTAAGTAATTAAGTATATTAAGTAAAAGAGTGTAAGAGAGACAGGAAGGAAAAAGTACTACATGAAGTGTGAAGAAAGAACATTTTGAAGTGTAACGCTGCTAGCCAAGGTCACAAGGATGTTTTTGACCACCAGAGCTTCCAGGATGGCTCACACATGGGGTCCCAAATAAGCTAGGAACAAACCTCTCAAGGCACAGCAGAAAAAAGCAGAGCAAGTACAGCTTGATGCATATCACCCATTACAACTGGCTTTAGTGAGAGTCTGAGGGTCTTAGAAAGGTGTAAAATCACATCAGTTAGAGTTACCAGCTGAATTTTAACAGGGGCCAACATAGCTTTTGTGGCCTGTTAAGTATTTGACATCCATCTCAGAAAAAAACCAAAGGTTACAGGGAACTTAAGTCTCTACAAGGCAGCATTACCATAAGAAGCAACTGGTTACTGTGGTTGCAAGTCTCACTAGAGATATCCTGGTCAGAGCTGGCAGGATGATGGTTCAGCAAATTATTTCAAGGCTGTACTGAAAGAAGTTCACTGACTTGCAGGAAAAAAATTGTTTCCATCTTCTAGAAAAACTCAGAATTTTATTTGGAGGGTGTGGAGAGAAAAGAACACAAAATTTAATCAGATGCTTAATGTCCCATCCCAAATCAGGTTGGAGAAGTCTAGCAGGGGAAATGCACTTTAAAATATTACCCAAAGATAAGGGGCTGGCAGTAGGAGTGAGCATGCTGAAGTGAAGAATTAAATGAAGGGCTCAAGGGAGAATTTATAAAAGCCCTATTACTGTCAGATTTTTCATGCCTCTGTTTTCTTTATCAAAATACTGATTTACTAGAGATTAGCAAAGATAGGAAATGACATACTGAAAGGATCCCCAGACTCATGTGTGTATAATTTATACTAGCTGGCTCAGCCTGGTGTCCTGAAGGCCAAGAACAGAGCTAACACCCTGGAAAGCCTCTGTGTTGCTTTAGCAAACAAACAAGATCCCAATTAACTTCACTGGACAAGGACTCACAAACCAAGCCCTGTGTCCTAGCCTAGGTACACTCTGCCTGGACAATACACTTGGACCAGCAATCTGTCTCTGGGAGCTTTTCTAACCCTCAAGACTCATCAGAAGAGTCACAGATTCACAGATTACATCAGGTTAGAAAGGACCTTCAAAGGTCATTTTGTCAATCTGCCTTGCAGACATCAGGGGCACCTCCAACTAGATCAGGCTGCCCAGGGCCACAGAACCTTTGATACTAAGCAATGCTCAATTATCCCAGGCCAGTATGAGGTGCCTCAGGAACCTATTTCTGCCCTGGAGTTGCTTTCACAAGCCAAGATACCAGCCAACAACACTTGGTCTGGGGGTCTTCCTGGTGACCACATAGGAAAGCAATACCTATGTCTGGGTGTTCCAGCTGTTGTAACCTGAACCTAAATATTCATAGAATCACAGAATGGTTTGGGTTGGAAGGCACCTTAAAGATCATCCAGCTCCAATGCCCCTGCCACGGGCAGGGACACCTCCCAATAGCTCAGGTTGCTCAAGGCCCTGCCCAACCTGACCTTTAACACTTCCAGGGAGGGGGCATCCACAACCTCCATGGGCAACCACCCTCACTGTAAGAAACTTCTCAGATATTTTAGGGCAAAGTCTCTCACGTGCTGCAAAGCATCATCTCTTACTTCAGCCTCTAGGACCTTTCAATACACAACTCCTTGATGCACTTATTTGCTCTTTCCATTTGAGACTGTCACCAGCTGGATCCCAACCTGAGCCTCCAATATGCCTTTCTTTGTACAGATGCTGGTCCTGTGCAGTCCCTGAGCTTACACAAAGGGGCAAACAGAGGGGGTCAGGCAGTCCAGGCATGAGCTGCTGATCCAACACAAGCAGCACAGCGAGGAGCAAGAGCCATGCAAAGCCCCTACAACAAATCACCCATCTGCAGAGGCTTGGAACAAGCAGCCTCACGTGCTCGGTGCCGAATGCTGCTGCCTGACAGAGCTTCCAACAAACGCTCGTTACAAATTCACGGCTGCAGCTGACCCCCATTAGAAAGTGGTTTATTAAATTAAAACATCAATCCCAGAAATAGATGTTTGCTTAACAGATATAAACGGTTTGGGGGCCTCATGCTGCAAGCCATAAAATAAAAATCAGCCTGTGGCAAAGCCGAAGAAATTAAGCCATAAAGAGAAAGCGGTGGGAGGAGCGCTGAGATCTGCTGCCAAAAGGAAGCTGCTTATCACGGGCTTGGGACAGATTGAAAGCTCTCAGGTATGCCACATCCAGACCAAATAAACCCAAGTGAAAGCCATTATCAAGCCATACTCAGAGCATAGGCACTAAGACTGTTTAAAAACCTAAAATACGTCTGATTTTACAGGCCCGAAGTGTAGCTTTTCCTTCCAGCAGATTTCTATATGATGCAGAACTGGTTGCATCATTTATCATTATGAATTGTTGGGGCTTTTAAAACAAGGAGATTGCCTTGGTTCCAGAATGCTCACTTAAGAGGTAAACCCTACCTCTGCTGTACCACCACTGCTGTACTTCTTTTATCAGCTGCAAGCCAGTTCACAGGGGTTGCAGAAAAACAAAATGACAATGCAAACAAACCCACCAAACCAACCAACCAACCAAGAAATTCTAACCAAGAGAACCCAAATACAATCCTTATCACTTGAACTCCAAACCCAGAAAGGATTTTGGACTCTGCTGCATCCCACATGTTCCACTGCATTTCCACTCTGAGGTCTACATGTTGCAGCATAAAGGTTTTTACCTTTCAGGAAAGGCTCAACTGCAATGAGCTACCTGGAAAAATTGCCCCTTTCTTTACACATCTGAACAAGAGTTGAAATTAATTCCTTTTTCTAGTTCCAAGATCTGCTGGTAACATCAGTCCCAGCATCTCTTTGGAAAGGCACATAAGCCAAGTCCCATCAATTGCACCAAGTGCAGTTCATGTCATTCTAAAGGTAGAAATATGATGTAAGAATTTGTTCTCAAAAGCTAAACCTGCAGCCTCCTCTAGCCCCCAGGAGAGGTGACCTCTCTAACCCCAGTTTATTGCAGATAGCATCCCTTAAGAGCATTCTCCTCTCTCTTTCCAAGGCACAGATGACACAGCCTGTCCCTCAGGCCCAGGCAGCACAGCTTTAGCTCATGAGATGTAGCTTTGCTCAGAGGCATCCCAGCAGCCGCTGGCTAACCCTTTCCAAATGGATGCATCCACCCTGTTTTTCCACAGCAAGGTAAGATTTCTTAAGTTGTTTTGTGTCCATATCTCAGCTTCAGGAAGTTGCTAGAGCCTTAGCAAGTACCCAAGGAACTTGCACTCACAGGCTGCAGCAGAAGGTAACAGTTGCAGCTTCACGGGAGCAAGAGGGAAGAAACCAGAAGGCTCAGTGATGCAGAACCTCTGTGTGTAAACAGCACAAGTTGTCAGTCTACATGTATTAGAAAGAACAACCAGTTAATTAATTTTCTCAAGAAAAGATGATTTCCAGGGTTTTTCCAGGGTCTGGCATTATTGAAGCTCCACTCCTACAACAGAAGCCCTGGCTGCTGCGCCAGCGGACACACAACACGCTCTGTTTGCACACAAGGACCCATCTGTTCCATCTCTCACAACTGGATCCAAGAGCTCCACTGTTTTCATTTGCGTTGTCATACCCATGGGAATGTATTTATCCTATGCCATGGACAAGCACATCTGAAAAAGGACACTGTCATCATCATTACTCAACAGTTTTTGTGCTCTCTCTCCCTAGAGCCGAACTCTGCCAGCTACCAAATGCTGAGGACAGAAGCTCTGGGATATTTCTCATCAGGTTCCAGCCTGTTGGCCACTGCCATCCACATGGAGCAAGTGATAACAGAAGCACTTTAGGTTTCAAAGCATAAGGCTTAATCCTTGTATTTTGTAACCTCACCACAGAGCAGAATAACAGATTTAAAGGACAGCAAGAAGCAGAATCTGCTGACCCAAAGCATGTGTTAGAATGCGAGGAAACTGATTCCAGGGCTGCTTGTGTATCAAGGATTCAATCACATCCCTAGGACACATCTCCCCAAAGCCTCGGCTTTCACCTTTGAAATGAAACCAACTTGCAGTGCCCTGTAACACATCTGCTGCCTCTGATTTCAGATTAATGTTTTGTGCAACATGAGAGATGGACACTGCCACTTCAGGACCCAAAAGACCCTGAAAGTAGCTTGCCAGCCACCTGAAGCCATTATCCACAACAAACTGCTTTCAGCTAAAGGCAAGAGGCTTTGGTCTTAACATCCAAGATTTCATTTACCAGTTATTTGAAGACAGATACCTAACAACAAACAATAAAACTGCTCTGATTTGGGATCCCTTTTTGGTTATCTTCCAGTTTGGACCAATTCCCAAGTCCTGTTTTCAGTCAGCCTTTCTAAGAGCTAATCCTGATTAAGAGCCAAGTCACTTCCTACCTCTCCCCTCCTCAACAGGCTTTCTGGTGAGTATAAACCATCCCATTTTGGTAACTGCTTTAATTTAGTCAATCTCCTGCCTTTCACATCCTGTCCTTTATGAGAAGTGAACCCAAGCGAGAATTTGGATGCCTTTCTGGAGTGGTACAGACTCTGCTGGTAAAATAATCTTTTGATTGCCCATGTTCTCACATGGTGCAAGCACAGCCATCACACCAGGGTGCATTCCTTACTAGAGAGCTGCTCTGCAGTGTGACTGGACAGCAGAAATTACCTCTTTTCCCACTGCCTTCTCCTGCTGGCTGTATCTCTCTGTGAGGTTAAGACCAGATGCACGAGCAGATGAAATCTACAACCTGTGCCCCGCACATCTTAGCTCTGCTCAGGCTGGGACTGGCTGATGCCCAACCAAGGCAGACTGACCAAAGCAGATCAGGGCTCAGAATGACAACTTGCACCTGAACACAATCACCCTGAGGCTTTCAATCACCCAGGTTCGAAGCGGAGTCACTGAGCAGAAAGCACAGATACTGGTAGCAGCACTCATGGTATGTCATAGAATCAGTCAGGGCTGGAAGGGAACACAAGGATTCACCAGTTCCAACCCCCCTGCCATGCCCAGGGACACCCTACCCTAGATCAGGCTATCCAGAGCCTTATCCTGCCTCGCCTTAAGCACCTCCAGGGATGGGACCTCAACCACCTCCCTGGGCAACCCATTCCAGGCTCTCACCACCCTCATGCTGAAGAACTCCGTCCTCACATCCAGTCTGAATCTCCCCACCTCCAGCTTTGCTCCATTCTCCCCAGTCCTGTCACTACCTGACATCCTAAAAAGTCCCTCCCCAGCTTTGTTGTAGGCCCCTTTCAGATACAGAAGGCCACAAGAAGGTCACCTCAGAGCCTTCTCTTCTCCAGACTAAAAAACTCCAACTCTTTTAGTCTCTCCTCACAGTAGAGCAGCTCCAGTCCTCCGGCATCCTCGTGGCTCTTCTCTGGACATACTCCAGCAGCATCTCCACATCCCTCTTGTCCCAGGGGCTCCAGAACTGGATGCAGTACTGCAGGTGGGGTCTCACCAGAGCAGAGCAGAGGGGGAGAATCACCTCCCTTGTCCTGCTGCCCACACTTCTCCTGATGCAGCCCAGGCTTTGGTTGGCTTTCTGGGCTGCAGCTGCACACTGCTGGCTCATGTTGAACTTCTTGTCCACCAGCACCCCCAAGTCCCTCTCCTCAAGGCTGCTCTCCAGCCAGGCACTGCCCAGCCTGGATTTGTGCTTGGGATTGCCTCCATCCAGCTGCAGGACCTTGCATTTCATCTTGTTGAACCTCATGAGGTTGGCTTCTGTCCACCTCTCCAACATGTCCAGGTCCCTCTGGATGGTTTGAGGACAATTGGAATATTTTAATGAGAGAAATTAAATCCTTGGCTGTGAGAAGAAAAACAAGAGAGACCTATATTGCTCATTCTTCTGCTGAGAGATGCAAGTAGTCAAAATACAGAGGAAGGCACTGACTTCTCACTTAGTTCTTTCTTCTCTGTTGGTCTGTGTGGGTCTGGTTGCATTTCTCCATTCTTTTCCTTTGTGTGAGATCTACATAACCTGATCTAACTTTTCCTCTAAGGTCCCTGTCTTTTTGACATCTCACCTCAGCTCTCTCCAGATTTATCATGTGAGCTATAATGAGATTTATCTGGTTATTTATGGGGTGGAAAGAAGGGAGGAGGGGGTAGTGGTGTTGGTTTGGGAGTCTTGTGGGCAGTCTGACTGCTTCATGAGGGATTTTGTATTTCTGTATTACTTTTAATTTGTATATAGCTGTAAATATCTGTGTATGTTGTGTATATACATGCTTGTAATTTGTGATCAGCTGTAAATACAAAGCTTCATTCCTTAACTTCCATCTGGAGTGTAGTCTGGGTGAATTCCTAACCATGGGGCAGGTTGGGTAATTCCCAAATCACTGCATGATGCCAGACTGATCATAGAATCATAGAATGGTAAGGTTGGAAGGGACCTCAAGGATCATCTAGTTCCAACCCCCTGCCATAGGCAGGGACACCTCCCACTAGCACAGCTCACTCAAGGCCTCATCCAACCTGGCCTTCAACACCTCCAGGGAGGGAGCAGCCACAACCTCCCTGGGCAACCTGTGCCAGTGTCTCACCACCCTCACTGCAAACAACTTCCTCCTAACATCCAATTTCAATCTCCCCTCTGCCACTTCAAACCCATTGCCCCTTGTCCTGTCATTACAAGACCTTGGCAATAGTCCCTCCCCAGACTTCCTGCAGCCCCCTTCTGATCCTGGGAGCCTACTCTAAGGTCTCCTGGATGCCTTCTGTTCTCCAGCCTGAGAGCCCCAACTCTCTCAGCCTGTCCTCACAGCAGAGCTGCTGCAGCCCTCTGAGCATCTTGGTGGCCTCCTTTGGACCCACTCCAACAGTTCAATGTCCTTCCTATGCTGGGGGCTCCAGAACTGCACACAGGACTCCCGATGGGGTCTGACAGGAGCAGAGTAAAGGGGCAGAATGTCAATGTTGAGTTCAGCTCCAAGACTTCAGTCACATAAATCAGTTTACCCCTCAGCTTACACCAACTGGCCAGACAGGACAAGGCAAGAATGAACTTAGTTGCTATTTCTGAATTACTTAATTCTCCAAGTGCTGTACAACAACCAGATTTTTATTAACACTTCATTTAGTTGCTTTGCCGCTCGACCCAACGGCAACGCGGCTAAGAACACATTGCCTCGTTAGCTCTCCAGCAGTGCAGCTGCTTCGAGTGGGGCTTTTAAAAATACAACATGAAAATAAATCCTTCTGCAAGGAATCGTTAAGGCCCTGCCACAGACACAGCTTGTTTTAATGGCACAGAATTACACTGTAAAGTGTCTTTATGTTTTACATTTGGTTTGGTCTGTTTATACTCTGCGGCGCTGGCGCGCACAAATCTGAAGCGCGTCTCATAGATGCGCGCAGTAAATACAACTGCTACCAGAAGAAATCAAATCACAGCCTCCCTGCTTTCTCACATTAACAAGAGACTCTCCTGTGAGATGGAAAAGATTGAGCAGCTAGGATCACCACAAGAGAGGAATAACTGCAGAGGGGAGGTTGGAATGAGTGGAGACCTGCCAAATTCTGCCCAGCAAGAGTGCCACAAATCAGAACGAGGCATGTTGGAAGGGACCTTGAAGATCGTCTAGTTCCAACTCTCCTGCCATGGGCAGGGATACTTTTTGCTAGACTAAGTTGTTCAAGGCCCTGTCCAACCTGACATTGATCACTTCCACACCCACAACTTCCCTGGGCAACCTGCTCCAGTGTCTCCCCACCCTCACTGTAAAGAATTTCTGCCTAATCTCCAGTCTAAATCTCTCCTCTTCCATCTTAAAGCCACCGCCCCTCACTTATGACTACAAGCCCTTGCCAAAAGTCCCTCTTTCACTTTCACGACATTCACATTCACAGATCCAGCTGCAACCCCATCTACAACAGGTAAGACAGACCCTTGGGGATGAGGAAGTAGCATCAACTCCCAAGAATACCAGAAATCCTTGTACAGCTTTAATGGGGGGTGTCCCTGCCTATGGTGGGAGGATGGAACTAGATGCTCTTTGAGGTCCCTTCCAAGCTAAACCATTCTATGATTCTATGATTCTCTTACTAAACCTGCAGAGAGACTAAGAAGCCACTCAAAGTCCCTGCACTGTACAGCCCAGCAGGAAAAAGCTGAGGAACAGCACAAGTAGGTAATATTTTAAGCAGCGGAGTAGCAGCTCTCTACATCACTCTGTCAACTTGACTTGGCATATTTTCCTCTCTGCAATGAAACAATAAAATTCTATTTTATATATGTTACTTAAAACATAGAAGACTTTTCAAAACAGACCAGAAGACTTGCTGCAGACTTCTCAGATCTCCTATTCTTAGTGAAGAATGCAAGTTAAAAAGAGTTGAGTTTTGACTCAAAGAAAAGAAATGCTATTAAAAAGCAGGAAGGGACAATAATTGCACAGAATAAAGTTGTTATGGGAGCCTTAGTGCTCTGAGGTAGCCATGGGCAGTCTTTTCTCACCTACTTGTCAGACCTTAATTTTTAACTTAGTTCACAGATCCTGCCAAATTCCCAAGGGGCTTCACAAACTCAACATATGGCTGCAGCAAAATGCAACTACCCACAGGGCAGGTAATGCTTTCATCTTGTTCCACTCAGGCATTGGAAGAAGTAAAGATTTCAGGCAAAGACAACCAGACACACACTGTTCTTACAAAAGATTTACCACTATGGAGGGTGAGCAACAAAACTTTTGAGTGTCTTCCCTAACTAAATGAACAGGTATAACAGTCACCTCCTCCTCTACTCTGCCCTACTGAGACCACACCTGGAATACTGAGTCCAATTTTGGGCTCATCAGTGTCTATGAACACCTGAGGGGTGGGTGTCAAGTGGATGGGGTCAATCTCTTGTCAGTGGTATGCAGCAGTATGACAAGGAGGAAAGGCTACAAACTGGAACAGAGGAGGTTTCCCCTCAACATAAGGAGAAATTTCTTTACAGTAAGGGTGACAGAGCCCTGGAGCAGGCTGCCCAGGGGAGCTGTGGAGTCTCCTTCTTTGGAGACTTTCAAATCCCACTTGGATGCATTCCTGTGTGGACTGCCCTAGGTGATCCTGCTTTGGCAGAGTGGTTGGACTTGATCTCTGGAGGTCCCTTCCAGCCTCTAAGGTTCTGTGATTCTGATCTCAACAGGCTGGAGTGAGGTGGGGGTTAATCACTTCTCCTGAGTACCAAATGATAGAATGAAAGGAAATGACCTGAAATTGTGTCAGGCAAGGTTTAGATTGGATATTAGGAAACATTTCTTTCCTGCAAGAGTGGTCAGGCATTGGAACAGGCTACCCAGGGAGGTTCTGCAGTCACTGCCTCTGGAGGTGTTCAGAAACAGTGTAAATGTGGCACTTCAGGGCCTGGTTTAATCACCATGATGGTCTTAGGTTGATGGCTGGACTCAATGATCTCAGAGGTCTCTTCCAACCAAAATATGATTCTATAATCAGCTCAGACAAGGTGGGCAGGAGAGTCAATGGCATCCTGGCCTGGATCAGGAGCAGTGTGGCCAGCAGGAGCAGGGAGGTTCTTCTGCCCCTGTGCTCAGCACTGCTCAGGCCACACCTTGAGTGTTGTGTCCAGTTTTGGGCCCCTCAATTCAAGAGAGATGTTGAGGTGCTGGAAGGTGTCCAGAGAAGGGCAGCAAGGCTGGGGAGGGGCCTGGAGCACAGCCCTGTGAGGAGAGGCTGAGGGAACTGGGGGTGTGCAGCCTGCAGAAGAGGAGGCTCAGGGCAGAGCTCATTGCTCTCTGCAGCTACCTGAAGGGAGGTTGTAGCCAGGTGGGGTTGGTCTTTTCTCCCAGGTAACCAGCAGCAGAATGATGGAACACAGCCTCAAGTTGTGCAAAGGGAGGTCTAGGCTGGATGTTAGGAGGAAGTTCTTGACAGAGAGAGTGATTGGAATGGGCTGCCCAGGGAGGTGGTGGAGTCCCCATCCCTGGAGGTGTTCAAGACAAGACTGGATGGGGCACTCAGTGCCACGATCTAGTTGATTGGCTAGGGCTGGGTGATAGGTTGGACTGGATGATCTTGGAGGTCTCTGCCAACCTGGCTGATTCTATGATTCTAAGATTGCCTCTGTCAGAAGCTCAGACCAACAATTGTCCTCCCTTGGTGCACACCAGGACATCAAAGCACTTTAAATGCAGGAGCAGAGAGCATCTATTAATTTCCAAGCATGTGAAAGCATCACAGTTTCCTGTACCCAGCTCAGGTTCTGGATACATAAATCATTTTGCAGATGATGCAAATCAAGTTAAGATGCAAACACAGCTTGCAGACCAGGAACCAGCAGCAGCAGGGCACAGCCAACCTTCAGCAGCCAGGTGGGTGTTGGTTCTCTAAACGAGTTATAAAAGCACCAGACCCAAGGAATGAGCTTTGACTGTGTAACTTCATGCAGTCCAGTGTCTGGAATGCCCAATGGTCACTCTGATCTGAGCACATGTTACACTCACTTCACACCAAAGGAAATGAACACACTAGAGGCAGGGCAATGAGCTCTAAGTGTATGTGTTTGTGTTGCTCACTCCAGGGACAGTGCCTTCCAGACACTGATGGTGGTCTCCAGGTTTACACCCCCTGTGAAGATGGTACCAGAGCTGAATCAGACAACCAGGCTAAGCCATAAAGTATATAACCACCCATACAGAGTTTGTTTGATGGTACATACCTACAGAATCACAAGAAACATTCAGGTTGAACAAGACCCTCAGGATCACCAAGTCCAACCCATACCCCTACTCTGCAAGGTGTACCCTAAACCATATCCCCAAGCACCACATCCAAGCCATCTTTAAACACACCCAGGGTTGGTGACTGCACCACTTCCCTGGGCAGCTCATTCCAATGCCTGACCTTTCTTGCTGGGAAAAAACGTTTCCTCACATCAGTCTAAACCTACCTAGTGGCAGCTTGAGGCCATTCTCTCTTGTTCTGTCACTGTTTACCTATGAGAAGAGATCAGCAGCAGCCTCTCCACACCCTCCTTTCAGGTAGTTGTTGAAAGTGATGAGGTCTCCCCTCAGCCTTCTCTTTTCCAAACTAACCATCCCTAGCTCCTTCAGTCACTCCTCATGAGTCACTCCAGGCCCTTCACACCTTCCTCACTCTCGTCTGCACTGGTTCCAGCACCTCCACATCTTTCTTGTAATGAGGTGCCCAAACCTGAACACAATACTCGAGGTGTGGCCTCAGCAGAGAGGGTACCTGGGGCCATCACCTCCCTGTTCCTGTTGGACACAGCATTTATAATCCCAGCCAAGATGCCATTGGCTTTCTTTGCTATCTGGGCACACTGCTGGCTCATATTGAGTTGCTTGTCAATTACAAACCCCAGGTCCCTCAAAATCCTCATCTCCTGGCTACCAAACTAGGAAAGTACAGTAATAGAAGCAAGTGCACTACAGCAATAGAAGCAAGTGTACCTCACCACCCTATCTGCTACTCCAACCCATCTACTTGGGTATCTCCAGATCTGCTGCATCCTGTGGCAATCCTCCACAAGGAAGTTCCTGAACATCACCTTGTCCTTGAACATGATGTTCAAGAGCCCCAAAGCAAAGGCAGGCTGCTCCTTCTCGTTTAAGTGAAGCAGTGAAGCAGATTTCTTACAAATGTTAAACTGCGATTAACATTCCCCCAAAGCCCTGTCTGAATCCTGTCATCTACCGCATGCCTCCACACCGAGCTGCACAGCTCTACCCAGGCTGCGACACCAACACAGGTCTGCTCTGCACAAAGGAGACTCTTGAAGGACAAATATGATGTTTCTGCAGCTCTGAGTTCTTCAACTTTCTGCCAGGTGAGTGTCAGCAGAGGATTCAGTCAGGGGAGCACTGACGCAGATACTTCAAAATTATATAAATAAATTAAGAGCCCATTTTTGACTCTGCTTGCTCTCCCCCTCCCTTTAAGTAGGTCACTCTGCCTGCTATGGAAATCAGCTCGTCTTCAAAGCAGGTTTGCTCATCTCCTTCCTTATCTCCTTAATATTAGAAATGTGCAAAGCATTGTAAGAGCAAAGGCTAATTTCAGACTAATTTGATTTATTCGCCGTCATGGCTATAAATATGAAACTCTATTTACTTGCCAAAAAAAAA